>JAIGNY010004502.1:60000-115000 GCA_020152595.1 Chiridota heheva
TACAAGAGCATTACCTCCATAAGACACAGACTTGATCTCTTCGTGCATAGAATACTCCTCGCAGTGGGTATAAATGACATAACGATTACTAACGATAAACCAAATTTATTTCCGATTTTAGCAAAGTCGTTTCAATTGATTAAATGAAAAAAGAATTTAGGATTTCTTACCGATTCAGTATCAGTCGTCTTCCTTAGCAAATGTTTCTCCTACCAATTTTGAAAGAGATGGCCAAATGATAGATTACATACAATAAAACCGAGGCTCTTACCGAGCCGCCACTCTTCTAGACGTTTATAAGGCCCCTCAATGTAGTATTTTTAATCTATACAGAATGTACACACACTTCAAATTTATTCTATAGCAAAATAATAATGTTGAATTTCAAGAGAATCTGCGTCATCGAGGAGGCCTTTAAAGAAAACAATCTTTCTTTAAATCGTAAATTTTGTTACTTTTCAGCAAAGACGAATTCTATATTTCGTCTAGATTGATTGATTGGAGGCAAGAGGACACCTATTCAATTTTCTGCAAAACCGCAAGAATTAAACATTTCTAATAAAAATATTGAACTGTTCGTGAATCAATTTTCAATTTGAATTTTTTTTTTATATTTAGAAGTATGAGTCATTTTCTTACCAATTTTTTTCTCGAAAAAGTTGTAGCTTTACACAATATTTTAGTATTTCTTAATCTGACCTTTACAACATTGAACGACACTTCCTTTGTATCTAAAATGAAATACCACAAGTTATAATATAGATACAAAAAAAAAATAAGTAAACAAATTCCGGAATAAAACTAACTGACCAAGATTGCCTTAATAAAGCAAAATTATATCAGGTCTAAACAAAAGTCCAAATAAAAATCGGTTGCTTGATAGAAAAGTAGATTTTTTCTCAAAAAAGTTGTAGTTTTTCACAATATAAATAATAACATTTCAGTATATCTTGATCTGACCTTTACAACATTGAACGACACTTCCTTTATATCGAAAATGAAATACCAAAATGTATAATATAGATATAAAAAAACTAATATGTAAACAAATTTCAGAATAAAACCAACTGGGCAAAATTGACTTAATAAACTAAAATCAGGTCTAAATAAAAGTCTAAATGAAAATCGATTGCTGGCTAGAAAAGTATTTTATTTTTCCCTCGAAAAAGTTGTAGCTTTACACAATATATATAATAAGATTTCAGCATTTCTTAATCTGACCTTTACAACATTGAACGGCACTTCCTTTATATCTAAAATGAAATACCTTTTTTTAATATAGACTTTTTTTAAATATGTAAAACATTTCCAGAATAAAACCAACTGAGCAAGATTGCTATAATAATGCAAAACAGGTCTAAACAAAAGTCTAAATGAAAATCGGTTGCTGGATAGAAAAGTAGACTCTGTGTTATTTCTGGTACTTTGCGAATCTTATCTGTTTAGAGTCTGGCGAGATCAATTTTGCAATCGTTTGCATGAAACTGCAATATGATCAACACTAAAAGGTTTTTCCATGTGCAGATTTTCAGTATACTTCATTAATTATTTTTGACAATAATTATTTATAACATGATTTTGCGAAAAGTGAGCCTATGATTACTTGTCTCTAGAATCTCTTCTAGCTCTACTCCGCTACAATTTATTCTCCTGTGGTATAACATCATTATCCCACAAAATGACGGAAAGAGTGGGATTGCTGCAGCTGCTTATCTTTACTTACATCTTCATCTTCGTTCTCACTGTTCAATTTGACAGTGGAGGCCTATAAGGGAATCTTGCAATTCCAGAATAACATTTTCGCAGAAATGTGAAAGAAGATCCATCGTTAGGAATCTTTAAGAGCAACCTGTCCGTGTTTTTAAGGATAAGTGGAATTAACCAATCACGTCCTACTTTATGGAGAAGAATAACAGATGTATGGCACATAAAAAGAAGTTTCAAAGCATTTTGACCACATGCAGGGTAGTATGAAAATAATACAATTGCAAGATTTTTTCTCCATTTTTTATTCCAAAATTGACCTTTTTTGTAATTCAAGCTGGTAGTTAGAAGTAGGTGATGTATAGGAAGCTCAATTTTTGCAATAAACGTTTCCGGTTGTTTTAGGGGTATGTGGAAACACAATCACTTCCTTCGTGATAGATAAAAATAGCAGTTGTACAAGAACTCAAAACCTGTTCATATGTACAGGGCTGTACGAAGATAATACAATTACAAGATGTCTGAAGTTTTCGTTTGTAGGAATTGACTTTCTTCATGATTCAAGCCAGTAGCAGTAGTTAAAGATAGCTCATTTATAAAAACATTGATACAACACAATTTGTAATACGTAGTACGATATTTGTAATACAATTTGTAACGAGGGTAACGTAAGTGTTCAAGGTTGAACTTTAAATTCGTACATTCTAGCTACGTAATACCATATGAACATCTTTCGGGCGGAAAAAATGAGTGTATTTTGAACTGCTTATCTATGTATCTATTAATTTCTGTATGTTCAATTTATATTAAGAGACCAATACAAAAGTAAGTAAGACCTGAAGCTGAGTATTTTTTTTGAAAAAACCACCAAATATCAAAAGATCATTTATCTTTAAAAGCTTTGAAAGCCTACAATCATTACATTCACAGCATATACATGTTCCAGGTAATGACAGATGGTTAATAAAGACATTAATAAAACAAATGGTTCTCAAAGTAAGTTTGTAAGAAGATCAAAGATTATTTTTTGTATCTATCTTTACAACACCTTTGGTGAAATTTTACCCCTTACACCCTACGTAATGAGGAAACATGAGAGTTGTATGGATGATTAAAATAGGAAACCTTGAGGATGGGCGCAAATACAATATTTCATATTTTTAAATTTCTTTTGGTTCAAGCTTGTTGCTAGAATTACCTGACTTATAAAAAGTTAAAGGATTAGTTCAAGGATCAAGCAAGTCAAGCTTATTTGAAGAGAACTTTAAAAGATACATAATTGTGAAAAGCATTAAGAAATCTCATTCCGTTAAGGAGATATCTAAGTTTAAAGTTTGGTATCATTTGTCTAGACACAACTGAAATCAGACAGGTTCCTCATAGTCTTTATGTATTTTATCATATCTTGTCCTGCAATTTTGTGGTTTAAAAACCGTGGGATATGTCAAAAAAGTAGTAAAACTGAATCTAGGAAGAGTATTTATGATATACCATCTAAATATGAACAAATTAAATACACTTTCTTTGCAATACATTACCAATTGTTAAAAATGTGAGAATGAAGACACCGACTTTCAGACTTACTACACCAGTCATTTATACACAGATAAGACAGAGCTGTAAACGCATTAAGAATTTTTGAACAATTTCTTCAAGTTTTTTTTTCTACTTCTTTTGAAGCCCTCTTTCATATAAGATGGGCATGCTTGACCACTGAACTAATCCTTTAAACACTCGTAATGTACCATTAAGAGGGTAAAAAATGTTTACAACGTTTGTCTAAAGGTTTGTACATTCAAGCTACGTTATACCATGGATATACTATCTCCATGGTTATACCATATGTAAATCTTGTCGAAAGAGCAAATGTGTTTCCACCTTCTTATCTTCCTTTATATCTATAGCATTTGTTCACTGTCTTGTTTATATTGGGAGACCTATCAGAAATGTAAGCTAATACCTCAAGCAGAGTGGTTTCTTGGAAAACTAATTGAATATTAAAACATATCTTCTTTAAAAACTTTTAGAAGCTATTAATTGTCATTTTCATAGCTCACTCATTCTGATGACACGAGAGTAAAACGGCTGATAAAGACATCATTAAAAACTCGTGTTCCTTCAAGCAAGGTTTAACAAAGATTATGAAATTAGAGGTTTTTCTAATCCATCTTTAAAAAACCTTTAATGAAACCTGTTACAAAAGTTATCCCCTAATACCCTACGTAACGAGGATGTTTGTATCAAGATGATACATTTACAAGAGCCAGTATTACTATCACGAGACTAATTTTCATGAATATTCATACAAATTAGCATATATTATGAATATTTATAGAACATGTTGCTAAAATTACATGACTAATAAAAAGTATTACGCTCGTAATAAATTTTCTAACGAGGGTAAATAATGGTTACAAAGTTGGTCAAATGATTTGTACATTCTAGCTACGTAATACTCTACGACAATCGTGAGGAGTACACGAATATCTTTCACCTGCTTATCGTTATTCCTATTAAAAGCATTTTCTCACTGTCTAGTATAAACTGGGAGATGTATTAGAGATAAAGTAACACCTCAAGCAGAGTATTTTCGTGGAAAACCACTGAATATGGAAGCAAAAGTTTCCTTCTTTAAAAGCCTTTAAAAGCTTTTAATTCTTATTTTAACAGCCTACGCATTGTGATGAGACGATAAAAAAACTGTTGATAAAGACATCAATAAAAAACATGGGTTTCTTTATGAAAGGCTTAGGAAAGATCAATGGAATCAGAGGTTTATCTAATCTATTTTTAGGAAACCTTCAATGAAACCTGTTTAAAATCTTATCTTCCCACACCCTACATAACGAGGAAACATGAGAAATGGATGGTAAAAATTCAAAAACCTTTTTTCTCTGTACGTGTGTTTGTATGAAGATGGTACAATTGCAAGATTTCAGAAGTTTTATTCTGAAATAACCAGAATTACCTGATTTATAGACAAGTTAAACAATTGTTATAAACTTTCTAACGAGGGTAAAGAATCGTTGCAAAGTAGGTCAAAAGATTGATGCATTCTAGCTACGGAATCCCCTATGACAATTGTTATGAGAGAGCAAATGTTTTTTACCTGTTTATCTTTGTTCCTACCAACAGGAACTTTCTCATTGTCTAATTTATATAGGGAGATCTATAAGATATAAGCTGAGTGGTTTCTTTACCCTAAAATAGGAATGGTCAAATTTTGACCATCACATGATCAAATCTGCACCGAACCAGCTTTGGTAAAAATTTAACAACAAATTTGATTACAATATGGACAAATTTGTTCATAGTTACCATATTATGCTCAAATTTGACCATGGTTTGGTCGGTAAATTTTGACCAAAGTTCGTTCGGTGCAGAGTTGACCATGTTATGGTCAAATTTTACCATTCCTTTTTAGAATATTGGAATATCACTGAATGATAATATAAGATAAGAAGTTTTTTTCTATCTATCTTTAAAAAACATTCAATGAAACCTGTTAAAATGTTATCCCCTTACACCCTACGTAATGAAGAAGCATGAAAGATGGATGATAAAACTTGAAAACCTTGTTTCTTTTTACAGGGATTTTTATGTTTTATTTTTATTTCTAAAGAAGATGGCACAGTTACAATATTTCAGAAGTAGCCAGAATTAACTGACTTCTAGAAAAGTTAATCTCTCGTAGTAAACTTTCTAACGAGGGTAAAAAATAGTTACAAAGTTAGTCAAATGATGTGTACATTCTAGCTACGTAATATTCTATGACGATCTTAAAGAAAGAGCGAATATGTTTAACCTACTTATCGTTGTTCCTATCTACAGGTACAGGTATACATGGTCTAATTCATATTGCGAGATCTCTAAGAGATAAGTTAATACCTCAAACTGAGTAGTTTTCTGGAAAACTACTGAATATTAAAAGTATTATTAAAGATAAAAATCCTTATCAAAAACCTTTTAAAACTTTTTAATTAGTATTTTCACAGCCTATGCCTTGCGGAAAAATGAGAGAAAATGGTTGACAAAGACATTTTTAAACTTGTGTTTCTTCAAACAGGATTTTGTCAAGTTTATGATATCAAATATTATCTTATTTGCCTTTAGTACACCTCAAGGGAATCGTGAAAATAATATTATCTGCTTACCATTTTTTCTCTATGCAAGCTTTTATGAAGTTGATTGAGTGCCAAGTTTTCAGAAATTTTTATTTTTTATTTTTATGAAAACTTGTTTTCATAATACAAGCCGGTAGCTAAAATTACCTTATTTATAAGAAAAACCTATTATTCATCTGAGAAGAAAATTATTGTATTATCAAAAGTTTAAGGTTGCAGACCAAAAGAGACATTTCGTTTAATGAATCTAGCCGTTTAAACCCTATTTTTTAAAATTTTCATTTAAACAATGGCGTAAATTATGTTATCATATTCGTCAACATTCCGCATTTATTATTTCCAATACGGGAAAATGTGTCTACGACCGTTTTGCATACGTCTACACAGTTAAACAAACAGTATGGGACACGAATTATGGGTACATAGCTGCCGTCAGTGCATTATAAATCTTTAATTCTAAGCATCCAAGTAATCATAAATTTTAGTTTTTTTCCCAGCATGGCGGACAAACATGTAACAGAGCATGCGTATTATATAATATTATACTATATAACAATATTAGTACTTCTGTATTTTGCCTGAAATGGCTTTTTAATTCATATGAAAAGGATCATAAAATAAAGCTTTTATTCTAGTAAAAACTTTTCCAGTAAGCAATGTTACTGAATGTTACAGGAGTATCCATCTTATAGAGTCTTGGAATTTCCTTCAAGGTAAAAGGAATTATAAAAGCAAATCCACGTGGTGTAGAAAACATGAAATACAATCAACATTCGAGTTTTTCTTTGCAGCGTCTTATGGGGATTAGAAAATGATAAGCTTTTATTAGTTTGTTCCATAACAAAAGCCGACATATAGGATTCTTCTGATTTACAGGAAAGCTGAACCACAAATACACACCTTTTTCGTATCCAATATTATTTGGATTTTGAACAGTTATCAAGTATTTTAAAATCAAAACGTCTTTTCATTGATCAGTAATTATCATCATGTTAAATATTGTATAGAAGCTGCCATTTTGAATTACTTTACAAGATGTATTCAGTATCAAAATATGTTCTTGGCATTTAAAACAGGTTGTTTATAAAAAGAAAAAAAATGGTTAATTATTCAAAAATTGTGTTTTATCCAGTAAGAAGTTATTCTACATGAAGGTATCGTAAGATTTGTGTCAGGAAAAGACTGCAACTAAATTAAAGCAAATATAACAGCCTAATTTTCTTTAATGGAATATTCCCATGGATTTCCATTTTTTCATATATGAGAGAGAAACTTTCAGAAACCAAGTGGTGAAAAAAAATCTATGTTGATATATTATTCCGTTTAGAAATTATGAAATTTTAATGGAATATTCCCATGGATTTCCATTTTTTTCATATATGATAAAGAAACTGTTTAGAAACCAAGTGGTGAAAAAACCGTGTCAATATCTTGTTTCGTTTAAAAGTAAACGAAATTTTAAACTGTTTTTGAATTTGGACAAACGTGACTGATTGGCAACAGCTGTAATGTCATAGAGACAATTTCAAAAAAACGTCTTTTGTATTTCTTAAAAAATGATTTGGATTTTTTGTCATTAAAAATGTGATGTACACCAAGAAAGAAACAAATTGTTTTCTTGTAAATTAAATATATCATCCAATCTCTATAATAAACCAAAAATGTTCGATGATGTAAAAGAAAGTGTAATTAGATTGATAAGAAATACATAAGAAATATGCTGGAATTGCCTTGATGACATCACCAAACTGAAGGACATACATGTATACTGTACGAGGTCTTTTTAATATAATGTTTCTACTCTTTAAACTGTTATAACTACTAAACAGAATAAGATATTCACATAGTTTTTTACCACTTTCTTGCTACAAATTTTCTCTATCATATATGAAAAACGAGACGTGCGGGTGCTAGGACAAAGCACTAACCACTACACCACACTACACCGCGGAGATCTGCATACTTGTACTGTAAATGTTACCTTACGTATTCGCTTGCAATACACGGTTGTACTTTTACTTAAAGGACATATATCATGTCAATATGGCTACCGTAGATATCAAGAATATAATACAATCCAACGTTTCTGATTGGTCAAAATGTATACATAATCACCAACCAATTCATTACAGCCGCAGAAATGGCGTTACTAGTATGATTAGATTTATTTAATTCAATTCAATTCAATTCAATTCAATTTATTCTTTGTTATGATTATGCCACCGGCCTTTGCATGAATATATACATCAAAGTAAACAAGCAGCATGACAGCACCATTAACAGCAACTAATCTTTTAAAAAAGAGTATCAGATGAAAATACTAAATTTATTTAGGATAAGTTTCTATTTCTGAACGAAACTTTCAGCATTTTGTCCAGAAATAGGCAAATATTAATCAAAAGAGATTTTTTCTCTGTTGTTTATTGCTTGGTATTTATTGGAAAATAGCAAGCAATTTTTTTGAGACGAGACTACCTCTTTAAGTCATGGTCAAGCTGAACCTTCATTGTATGCTGGTATTTTTCGTAACTGAATAAGTTATCCAATTGAGGATAGAGATATAAAAGAGGGCGGTATTTTATTTAAGGAAATATATCGTACCGGTTTTCAATTTTTCTTATTGATTGCGAGAACTTTGTGATGTTATCAATAACACATGCAGGCCCCTATGTTCAGTCCTGGGGATATGTAATCGATAATAACGCAAATATCTCGCAATTAATAGGAGAAATTCAAAACCGGAAGTGACGTTAGCAGCACGGCGGCGTTCACTTCTGAATGTATTTATGGGACAATACCTTTAATGTAATAACATGACAGCCACAGGGTGTGGAACATGCTCTCGCGTATCATATGATTACATGCATATTTTGTTGACATAACGTATTCAAATAAACGTTCATTATAAAGTATTTGTCCATAATATTGGTTTTTGAATTTGGACAAAAGTGACAGATTGGCAACATGTCATAAAGACAATTTCAACAAAACGTTTTTTTGTATTTCTTTAAAAATGATTTGGATATTTTATCATCATAAATGTGATGTACACCAAGAAAGAAAGAAATTGTTTTCTTGTAGATTAAATATTACATCCTATCTCTATAATGAACCAAAAATGTTCGATGATGTAAAAAAAAAGTGTGATTAAGTTTATAAGAAATACATCACAACTATGCTAAGACTGCCTTGATGACATCACCAATCTGAAGGACATATAATGTACGAGGTGTTTTTAAGAATATTTTGCTACTCTTTAAAGTGTAATAACTTCTAAACAGAATAAGATATTAACATAGTTTTTCACCACTTTCTTGCTACAAATTTTCTCTATCATATATGAAAAACTGAAAATCCATCGGAATATTCCTTTAAATTGTGGTGTATATAACTATTGATTGATATTTAGGATTTTGTGACATAGAACAATTAGGAGATTTTAAGCGATCAATAGAATAACAAAAATATTAACAACTAACACGAATATAGCGTAATATTTTACCATCAAAGCATAGTAGACAGTCTGACAATTACTAATAGGTCGCATGTTTTCTGACTGAAAATAAGGGTATGTCAATCAAAGAGCCAATCTTTGAAAATATATTTGTCAGTTTACATTTATTCTTAAATCCATACGTAATTGAAAGTTGTCGCGTTTGAAAAATACGTGTAAATTTCCGAAAGAATATAGACATGTATTGATTTTACAAAATTGAGATTTCGAAAAAAAGTGTGGTTTTTTTGCGTACATAATGTTTGCTATAATACAATACATACAAATTGTTTGGTACAATACAATACATGCATAGCATAGCATAGGAAGGTTTAACGTCCCGAAAGCATCCAGTGATGGACATTATATCAAGACGGCCACGGCCTTTGATAAACAGTTGTGAATTCACTGGTTGCATACCCATCAGAGTACGAACCCGAGACGGGCGGGTGTTAGGACAAAGAACTAACCACTACACCACACTACACCGCGGAGATCTGCATACTTGTACTGTAAATTTTACCTTACGTATTCGCTTGCAATACACGGTTGTACTTTTACTTAAAGGACACATATCATGTTAATATGGCTACCGTAGATGTCATGAATATAATACAATCCAACGTTTCTGATCGGTCAAAATGTATACACAATCACCAACCAATTCATTACAGCCGCGGAAATGGTGTTACTAGTGTGATTAGATTTATTTAATTCAATTCAATTCAATTTATTCTTTGTTATGATTAGGCCACCGGCCTTTGCATGAATATATACATCAAAGTAAACAAGCAGCATGACAGCACCATTAACAGCAATTAATCTTTTAAAAAAGAGTATCAGATGAAAATACTAAATTGATTTAAGATAAGATTCTATTTCTGAACGAAACTTTCAGCATTTTGTCCAGAAATAAGCAAATGTTAATCAAAAGAGATTTTTTCTCTGTTGTTTATTGCTTGGTATTTATTGGAGAATAGCAAGCAATATTTTTGAGACGAGACTACCTCTTTAAGTCATGGTCAAGCTGAACCTTCATTGTATGCTGGTATTTTTCGTAACTAAATAAGTTATCCAATTAAGGATAGAGCTTAAAAGAGGCCGGTATTTTCTAACATATATATTTAAGGAAATATATCGTACCGGTTTTCAATTTGTCTTATTGATTGCGAGAACTTTGTGATGTTATCAATAACACATGCAGGCCCCTATGTTCAGTCCTGAGGATGTGTAATCGATAATAACGCAAATTTTTCGCAATCAATAGGGAAAATTCAAAACCGGAAGTGACGTTAGCAGCACGGCGGCGTTCACTTCTGAATGTATTTATGGGACAATACCTTAATTTTAATAACATGGCAGCCACGAGGTGTGGAACACGCTCTCGCATATCATATGATTACAAGTATAGTTTGTTGACATAACGTATTCAAATAAACGTTCATCATAAAGTATTTGTACATAACATTTTTTTTTTTTTTTAAACTGAATAATCTGTTTAATTACAGACGGAGCTTAAAAGAGGCCCATCATCTTGAATGTAACATCTAGATCAGATACGGAAAGACACGGAGCATGTTCCAATGCACCCTATGATCACGTGATTAATTTGTTAACACAAAATGGTCAACTCTGCACCAAACCAACTTTCGTCATATTGAACAACAAATATGACCACAATATGGTCAAATTTGTCCATAACTACCAAATCATAGTAAAATGCATAAAAATCAGCAGGAAAACATTATTAAACAGTACTAAAGGACGAAAAGGACAAAATAACAGAAACGTACATAAAACAGTGGATAACTTGAACGAGATTGTACATTAAAAATGTCATTCAAAACTGATCAGATCTTTGAATAGCTATTCTTCATCTTACCTCAATTGTCGTTAATTAATGCGTAAGTGAAACATCTCCGTTATTGACACACGAACGTGTTTGTGGAAGAGGTTGGCCATGGATTGATATTTAAAGAATTTGATTTGATTTCTTCTGCCTCATTCTTACTTGTTATATAATTAAGTAATTAATCTGAAGTAATATTATGTAATCATATTTAGTCTCAAGATGTATTGTGTTTGTTCTTCATTTAAAGTCAAGTATACACTCAACATATTAAACCTTTATTGTTACTCTATTGATTACATTACGAAAGGAGCTTCAAACAGGCCGGGATTTTAAACAATACATCTTGATTATTCAAACGCAATAAGATGCAGGTTCACAGTGTGGAGCATATTCCCACATATCATAAGGTTACGTGATAATTTGATTCATAACGGTAGCACAGAACTAATAAGGTATCACTCCGCCATCCAAAAATGAGAACCTTCAGAGAAAAGGTTAATAACAATATTTTCGAGAAATCCCATGGCATGGGACAGGAAGCTAAGAAGTTAAAAATTTCGGAAATGGTAGAAAAAGAATAGCTCTTCACTATGCATATCCAAACTTGACGAGATTTGTTTCAGGAAAAGTTTTATGTGGAACTATTTTACCATCGACCCATATCCAAATTTGAGTGATTTGGTGAGGGTGTATAACACCTCTTCATTTCAGCCAATAAAAATTACCAAAACCTCTAGTAACCTCCTATTGAAAGTACACTCATCCAAGAGATATTAGATGGTACTATTGGAAAACATTACAAAAGATCCCAAATCTATAATATTTTGGTACAAAAAGGTCCTAAAGCTGACTCTTTCATCATAGGTTTCAATGGGGCAAATAATTAGTTCTATGCTACCTGTAAAGTGCAACTATGAACTGAATTAAATGTATACAAATTAGTAGGACAAATTATTCTAAAAACTAAAGAACGACAGAATATGATAAACATGCTGAGGTAATCGTATAACTCGAGAGATTGTACACTTTTTTACATCTAAAAATGTCAGTCAAAACCTACATATTTTGATAGCTATACCTCACATTAGCTGAATTGCTTTAAAACGATACGTAAATGAAACCTCTCCGTTATTGACACATAACGTGTTTGTGGAAGAGATTGGACATGTAATGATTTTTTGGGAAATTGATTTTGAAACAAATATCTTCTTCCTCAATCTTATTTGTCATATGATTAAGTAATCTGAAGTAATATTATGTAATCATATGAAGTCTGAAGATGTATTGTACTTGTTCACGAGCAAGTTGCATTTGTTTTTCATTTAAATTATACTCACGTTAAACCCTCGTCATATCTATTGATAATATTGACCGTTGTTGCTACTGCATCGATTACATTACAAAAGGAGTTTTAAAAAATCCGGGATTTTAAATGTAGCATCCAGAAATGAATTGATTATATTAGAGATTGAGAAACCGTAGATTTTTAATAAAACTTCTAGGTTAAAAATAACAAGTAGAAACGTAACGTCGAGCATGTTTCTACATTTTTTTGGTTTCGAAGCGGATCTTAAAGATTATATAAATACATATAAAGTACCTAAAAAACTCATTAAACCACAAGATGACTTAATTTCGTCTTCAAGCAACACAGAAAAAATCAATGAGTTTATGAAAAGAAAGTATGTAATGTTTAACAAATACTTAAGCAGCTGTACAAAATATTGAGTCTTAAGCAGCTTTTGTAATGAATTAGTTGGACGAGTAAAGAAAGGGACGTTATTCTAGAGTGTTGCCGAAGCAACAGAGAAAGCCAAATTTACATAAGATATTGCAGTTTTAAGTTTTGGTGGAGATGAATATATTCTATTGCTGGAACGAATCGAAAAAAGCTTTGTAAAAATAGTTTTTTTTTTTTTTTTGGTGTAAGTATATGTATACAAATTGTTAAGAAATGTTTCGTTCATTATTCGATGATGGCTCCTCAAGACATCACCAACATAAAAGTGCTTGGTAAAGAAAATGTATTCATCATTTTGTCAAATTATAATTCTACAGTATATAGTATCCCACTGGAAATAGATGGAATAATCTTACTGATTCGGAATATACTTGAAGTACTGATATGAAAAATGTCCAACTTGCGTAACCACATAAAGCCACTAAACATAAAGTTACCAAACTTGGTACAACATTTTAATTGCTACAAAAAAATCCTTTTAGTGGTCTGTGATTGGTACAAACTTCTCAATAGTAACACCACTACACTACTACATAAACCAAAAGAAAAAACCAAATAGGTGTTGCATGGGAAAAGCTTTTTCTAATGCGAAAGTCCAATCCCCTTCTTCGTTTATGTAATATATGTCACTGATTTGTATTTGTAGATGTACGTCAGTGTGTAATAAAACCTTCGTTATCATATTCAACAACGTCCATGCAATTAAAAAAAAGCTACGTCACTGACAAGGTGAGTGGAAAGTGCATAAGTGACAGTGAAGGAGTAAAAATATTATATGCACGTGTCTTAAGAATTACTTTATCAACACTTGATAGACCACCGGCCTTTTGATATGTACAATACGGCAATGCTAACAGCTAACACAGTTTTAATACACGTAAGGTAAGCTAAATTATACATCTAATCATATGAATCAATTTCTCTACGAAATACCTTAGCTTTAACAAAAAGCATAATATTGATTCGCTGTAGTGATGGATTAATATCAAAAATACTGGAATATACAATGACATTATTACAGAAAAGCATTCAAGCAAAAAATGAAACTCGTCTTTGGCTTAATTTGTGCATATTACAAAAATTGCAAGTGCGATTTACTCTTGGAAATTTGGCACGACGGCTTTTACGTATTTGTGTGGAAATTTTGAATAACCCCGTTGTACAGTGTACTTCCTGGTTTAACTCTTTATTGTGCTTTATAATCTCAACTACGAAATAACCTGAATGTTATCAGATGCAAAATTATATTGCATGTGAAGACTTTGATGATTATCATGACAACATTAGTTTTCTACGTTACTCCTACTCAATTTGTTGCTCATGTAATATACATGGACAATTAAAAAAAAAAGTAGTAAGCTTTTGTATTTCTGCATTCCTGAGTGTAATTTTTAATATTTTGTATTTATGTACGGCACAAGATATACATAGAGCAAGTTATCCATGTAAATTCTTAACCAATGGTCTTTTACTACGGTATGTAATAAATACGCAACGTAAAATGGTAACATTAGAACAAAAAGGTAACAAATGTTAAGATATTTCTAAAATCATTATCAAGTATGTGATTTAGGGATACTTAAATATGCTACATTAGATAAAAAGTACAAAAAACAGATACATTAAGATATCGGAAAAACGCTCCCTCGTGTATTCGACTTAATAGAATTTCTCACTTATACAGTAATCCCAAACATACAGTAAATCACAGTTATGCAATTCAGCCAGGAAATTACTTTTCTACTTGGCTGCTTAAAAAACACCTAATTTGTGTGTCATCATATAAAATTATAGTAGATTTCATGACAATTTGATATACTTGACATACTTTCTTTACACGTCATTTCTTTTCAGTCAGTCATAATATGAATGTATATAATAATGGTTTAACTAAATTTATATAAAAGAATAGCATGCGAAATATGCCTGGAGCGCATTAATATTTCACCATCTATTTAGCCATATGTCAGTATGTACACACATGTTTTTATTTTTATGATTATCTAGATAAGTCAGAAATTTTCCGAAACAAAACATATCATTAGAGTATTTTGAACATTTCAGAAAGAAAGAAAATTAATATCATTCATGACAGATTGTGAAATAGTTCCGGGTGCATCATCTTCTCTCGGCAGCATGACAGAAGCTTGTTTTATCATTCCATTCCTAAGCCGCTCAGAGTGTCTTGTTGGCTATACCTGTTGTGTTTGAAGCGGTCATGCCTCCATATGCTTAGTATTCACCTTTCATTTATACAAAAATAACAGTTTTTTTTATTCATACCATTTCCAGCTATGACATTATGCTCATATTTTGCACGCAATGTTTAGATTTATTTACTTTTCATTTTGTTTGTATTAACACGACCCATTCACTTTTTAATGTCACACCAGAGATATGTTACTTCATTTAAACTTGGCATGCAGATTCTTGTCGAAGCCTTGAGAAACATATTTACGTTTTTGTTATTGAGTTACAAATTGCATAACGTATCTACATGATAAAATTGTGATGTTAAAAAGTGCACGTTACCGATTTGATTTGGAGGATTTTTACATCTTCCATTAATATTAAAAGTAGGCATTTTTGAGTTCATGGTCTAATTTTATCGATATTGAGAGGGGGATCTTGAAAGGTAGCGTAAATGATTAGTTCTGGAGCTGAGACTCTTAAAATATCTTCGGGGAATTATGAATTGTATCTTAAAGTGTTCAGTAGGTGTTAAATTTATTGTATTTTTTTTCTTCTTTTTACAGACTATAGGTAAATGTAATTATTCACACCACTTTTACTTATGACAAACCTTATTTATATTTTTGCACGCAAAACCTTGAGAAAGATATCTACAATTTTGTTATGAATAAGAAATTGAATAAAATCTCTACGTGTTAAATTGTGATGTTAGAAAAGTGTACGTCACCGATTGATTTAAAGGCTTTTTTTAATATCTTTCAATAATATTTAATGTTGGAGTTACTGAATTGAGAATGAGATTGTATCGATACTGAAAGGGACCTAAAGGAGTACAACGGTCATTAGTTCTGGAGCTGAGACCGTCAAAAATGTCTTCAGAAAAAATGCACAAATGAGGAATTGTATTTTAAAGTGATAAAAAGGCTTTTAAGTTATAACAATATATTTTTTTTTTCATTTTTCACTAAAGGTATATCTAGTTTGTGTGGGTATGAGAAAATATTTATCGGAGGTTTATTATCCGTAGCTCTGAAGAATTTAGGACGCTTAGGAATTTTCATTTTTCTCAAGGCCATACATCGTGAAAAATGTGGCGGTGTACATTTTTATTCTAAAACGTTTACTGATTGATCTATCATTATAAGTGCATATTGGACAATGGTCATTGTATTTCGACCAATCAAAACACACACATTCCAATTTAGTTACCTCCACTTTAGAGAGTATGACTGACATTTAGTACATCTAAACAATTGTACAAATAATAAGCTTTGACATCACGTCATTGTTAGTGAAAATCTTTAAATGAATTAATGGATATTGCAAGTACATACTATTTCCTATTGTTATAGTCCATCGTCATTTGCCCTGTAAATAAAAGCGTATTGTAAAATATAGTCATAAAAGTAGCAAAACTATAGTATAAAGAGCAACAAAATATAATTATCTGCAATTTTTAATATTTCCAGGTATAATCATTTATGTAATGAGATAAACATTATAGAATTGAACGCATCTAATACATCTAATACAATTACAAAACATACGGATAATTCAGTCAATAACTGCTGCGGCAGTGACGTCACTGAAGTCAGATTAAGTGGTAACGTAGCAAACACGTTTCTGTTGACGGAATTTCTTATTTGAGAAAATATGCAGGTGTTTAATGCCACCAGAGTTAACGTTTCTTTTATTATTAAGTGTTATATTTCGATCCTTTTCACGCTATATTGGGAAGAAAGGAGGTTAGTTTTGACAAAGAATTTCAAAGACATGACCATACCTCTAAGCGGTAGTAGTCACCAACGGATGAGTCCTTATCAATAATGAACGGGTTTACATAAAACTGTACCGCAGAAGAATAAAATTACCCTTACGATGTAGCTTACGGGCAATCACAACATAATATACTACGTTTTTCATACAAAGTGACAGCATGAAACAATTTCTTTGTGAATTGAAACGATACAATTTTCCCTTTTTTTACTTTATTGACTTTTCGACTCTATTGACGACCTTTATTATCTAAAAATAAAACATTTTAAAGATGCTCTTTTCCAACGGAAACCTTTATGGATGAATGGATCTCGATGAATACAATTTTAGAATTGAAAGGATTTGTTGCATATCTTTATGAACTTATTTCAAAAATTCTTCAAGTATTGTGCAAGGTCACGTAATCAACCTTCATACGTGTACGTGAGATTCTAGACACCGATTTAATTACCGTGCCGTCCGTGTTATTGACGATTGTACGTCATTAAAAATGTGTGTATATTACAATAAGAAGTGAATACATTGAATATGGGAGCCTCAATAATTACTTTATTGCTAGTGACTTCTTATCGATAATGAAAGGGTGTACATAAAACTGTGCTGCAGAAGAATCAAATTACCGCCGCGATGTAGCCTAAGGGGAATCACAATATAAAGATCCTACGTTTTCATGAAAAAATGGCGAGTAAACAACATTTATTCAAAATTGAAAAATTAGAATGTTCCCTATCTATTCGAATCTATTGATGGCCTGCCTTATATCATCATATCATTAAAACCGGTTTTTACCATTCGCAGAAAAAAATTAACCATTCGCAGAAAGAAAATTACTTATGTACGTGGCTACTTGATAAGCACTCAATTTTATTAATTCAAGTTAAGGAGATATTCAAGTTTAAATTTATGTCTTATCTGTGTAGAAATGGCTGGTGTAGTAAGTCCACTATGGAAAGTTGGTGTCCTCATTCTCACATTCTTAGCAATTGTAAATGTATTTTAAAGAAAGTTTATTTAATTTACTTACTTTTTAAATTATTTTTTTCCGAACTTTCTTCAGGTGTTACATTATAAATACCCTTACTAGATTCAGTTTTACTTCCTTTTGAAATATCCTATGGTTTTTACGCCTCAAAATCGCAGGACAAAATATGATAGAATACATAACGACTTCGAAGAATCTGAGGCTATGACATCAAAACTAGTCTAATTTCAGTCGTTTCTACACAAATGATACCAAACTTTAAGCTTCGATATCTCCTTAACAGAATAAGATTTTTGAATGGTTCCTTGACTATTTTGTTTCTTTTAAAGTCCTTATTCATATAAGTTAGATTTTTTGACCACTGAACTTATCCTTTAACGGAATAAGGATTTTGAATGGTTTCTTCACTATTTTGTTTGTTTAACACTTCTTGTTCATATAAGATAGATTTGCTTGACCACTGAACTAATCTTTAACGAATAAGATTTTGAATGGTTTTTTCACTATTCTGTTTCTTTTGAAGTCCTTGTCCATATAAGATAGATTTGCTTGACCACTGAACTTATCATTTAAAGTTAAAACATAAGAACTATAGAACGGTAAGTTCCAATGCTATATTTAACACGGGTTTTACGAAAATTGCAGACATTCTACAGATATGCTCTTTCCCAACGGAAACCTTCATGGATGAATGGATCTTGATGAATACAACTTTAGAATCGAAAGGATTTGTTGTATATCTTCACTGAATATATTTCAAAATATCTTCAACAATTGTGCAAGGTCACATAATCATCCTCCATACGTTACAATTGAGTTCCTAGTCACAAATTCAATTACCGTGCCGCCCGTGTTATTGACAAGCGTGCGTCAATAAAGATGTGTGTACAGATTGCAATAAGAAGTGAATACATTGAATGTGGGAGCCCCGATAATTACTTTATTGCTAGTGACTTCTTATCGATAATGAAAGGGTGTACATAAAACTGTGCTGCAGAAGAATCAAATTACCGCCACGATGTAGCCTACGGGCAATCACAACATAGATATCCTACGTTTTCATGAAAATGGCAAGTATAAAACATTTATTCAGAAATTCAAAAGTTGGTATGCTCCCTATCTAATAGTATTCTTCTTAATTGATGGCCTGCCTTATCAATTAAAGAATAAATCAAATTCTCACAGCAAATTTTACTTTGTGTACGTGACTACTTAATAAGCACTCGACTTGTTGTTAAAGTCAAACATATGGAACTTTGGTACGGTAAGTTCCAATGCTATACTCAATACGGTTTTCACTAAACTTACAGGAATTTTACACATAAGCTCTTTTCCAACGGAAACCTATTTTCCATTTCCGTACTACCGAATACAGATATAAACACACTCATTTTTTTCCCTTTATTTTTTTGGCTATATTTCTGCAATATCACTCTTCTCGATTTTGGAAGCATAAGGTCATTCGTTAGCCGTAATCCAATTGATAATAAATCGACAACATCAAATAGATTCTAGTAAGAAATATGTTCATGTGTTTTTTGTGGTTCAAAATAGTTTAAAAAACACAAATCTAAATATTTATTTCAACCTTTTAAATGATACATTTCATCTTTTTTTCTCCATCATAAACCCACATCTAAAAGCAAGTGATCTTTACATTTGCCTCCAGATTTTATAATTTCGAGTTAATTATATAGACATAAAATAGAATCAATTCCAATTGCCAGGGAGCAATGACCGGCAACAAAAGACGAGCTGTTGAAGAAAAGCCGAAGTGGTTACGGATATACATATTTAATTGACAAACGGAGGCGTTTGATTCAAATAGATCCATTGCTTGTAGGTTCATTCCATTATCTGAAAATTGATTTGATATTTAAAGACCGAACTTTGTTCTATAAATAAAATATCCCTATAGAATAAAAGGTCCAAACAGTTTTATTTTTGCGAGCCGTAGATATACTTAAAGAGTGAAAGGCTGAACAAATATTTCTATACTCTTTTTTTGGAGCAAAGTTATATTCAATCACATATTGCTATCTTGGTTGCTGCAGTTTTCAAATCTTTCCTGATTAGATACAAATAGGTGTCGCGTTAATTCAAAAATCTTATAGATTTGAATAATATATTTAATACTGTAAAAAGAGCGTCCTTGTATTTTTATTTCACGTTTCTGTTTCCTGCTTATCTAAATATCATCAAAGAATGCTTAAAAATATCAAAACAGTTTTTATTTCTGGTAAGAATAAACTTACACTAGTGACACACTCAGGCAATTAAAAAAGAATCTGAATATACCACTTTCACTTTATTTTTGATCTATTAAATATGAAGTATATGTTATTTATATCGTCTTTTCAACTGTTTCTTCTATAAAAAAAGAGGGTGTCACACTGATTCCTGACTCATCCAGATCTTAGTAGTAAGACCGTTACACACCGAACGCGACGCGGCGAGCAATTGTTTAAACAAAATTAAATAAAACAAAGGAAAAGAAACATTTTGACCTCTTGTTTTCATAGATGGATCGGTCATCGTATAGTTATTCAGATGATAATTGAAAATTGATAGAAAGGGCGTTTCTACGCCCATTATAGCCAAATTCGCGTCGCGACAGACAGAAAATCGCGCCCCACGAAAGCGAATTTCTCCACAGTTTGAACAAAACAGCATTTCTAGCAAATTTTCTAGTATCACCAGAAAGCCTAAATTGTAAACTTCATCATATGTAAGCAAAAAGTCAAAGCATCTTATAATATTTGTTTCCTTTATGATTATCTAAAATATGCTCGCCGCGTCGCGTTTGGTGTGTTACGGCCTGTAACTGATGTAGTGCAAATGAATGTTTGTAATATCATCCTTGTACTTCTGTATGAAGTTCTTGATTTCTTATTGTATGGAAATAACCAAACAGTACTTTGTGGGAAACAATTGTTCGATAAACCTTTGGAACAACTCTCCATATCTCGGTCAAGTATTTACAATTGTTAATCACAATTGTTAGTCCCACAGAATGTTATCCTGGCTTTTTAATTCACCAAGTGTTTCTAAACCTTGCAGCTAGGAAACAAGAACCCTTCCTATTGACGTACGCCCTGGATTTGTCTCTAAAGAGTGTCATTAAAATAGGATTTGCTCCAGAAAAACTCATCAAAATCAATTTAACAAGGGACACTAATGGCTTCGTTAAAGGCTAGTTATCGTCTCTATAACGCGGAGGTAAATATATTTCAATTCTTGTGTTTCATATGAATTCAGAAGTGAACGCCGCCGTGCTCGTAACGTCACTTACGGTTTCCTATTTTCCTTATTGAATACGAGAAATCTGTGATGTTATCGATAACACATGCAGGCCCCTTTGTTTGGTCCGGCGGATGACTGATCGATAACATCGCAGATTTTGTGCAATCAATAGGGAATTTTGAAAACCGGAAGTGACGTTACAAACACGGTGGAGTTAACTTAATAAATGTATTTATGGGACGATACCTTTACATTTGATGCTTTTTGCATTGAGGCCCCTCTCTTCAATTTCGTTTTCGAAGATGTACATTCATCCAATAGAGAGTACAAGTGTAACACACTTTTGTCAAGCTTAAACTTTTTAGACCTTTTTGAACCGAATTTAGCCGAACGTGATTTCTTGAGTCAAATGTTGGGAGAATTTTGTCTTTGTTTCCCAACCACTCAGTTTTGTTTTGAGGAAAAATTATACGCAGCAATACGCGCGCGTATTACCTTCATGTATAACGCACGTACGATACGTGCGTTTGACAACATTTTCTTCATACGCTAAGTCCCATACCGTTCGTGAATTGTACAGACGGCCAAGATTCCCCCAGTATTCTAATAATCAATCAGATTTCCTGGCATTCTGTATACAATTGGTATATTACACGTTAATCTCGGACATGTGACAATATTAAAATTAGTTTTCTGAAAAATACGGATTCAGATTTGAAAAGGTTTATAGTTTGCGATTTTCATAAACTGTCTTAATCAAAATATGCAAAAAAGTAAACGTTTTGTAAGTTTCACCTGCAAGATCACTGAAAATGGAGGATGCATAAATATTAATTCAAAAATTATTCTGATGAGAATTTAATAAGCTGTCCTAATAACAATCAAAGTAAACGTGCGCTTAATCTCTTGTAATATAATGTATTACATATAGAATACCCAAACAATACTAATACATCAATCAGCTTTCGATGCACAGCATGGAATTAGGTCTTAATTACTTGTATAATATATTGTAATACAGAATTGGATCAATATAAAAAATTAGACAACATTTCGTTCTGATGAGCACTTAGAATGTTGTGTAATATTATAAAAACAATCAAAATAACAGTGCCTTATATCTCTTGCCGTTTCATGCACAACGTATAGCGTATCCATACTAGTACATGAAAAACTACCTTCTGATTTGAAAACCTTTTTTATTAAATTTCAAACAGTTCTCTTCTTCTTAATCAAGAACGTAGCGCTTGACTGTTAAACCATCACCATTTTTTGGGAGAATAAATGTAACTCGCATCATCATCATCATCATCATCAGCATCAGCATCAGCATCAGCATCAGCATCAGCATCAGCATCATCATCATCATCATCATCATCATCATCATCATCATCATCATCATCATCATCATCATCATCATCATCATCATCATCATCATCCTCCTCATCATCATCATCCTCCATCATCATCATCATCATCATCATCATCATCATCATCATCATCATCATCATCATCATCATCATCATCATCATCATCATCATCATCATCATCATCATCATCATCATCATCATCATCATCATCATCATCATCATCATCATCATCATCATCATCATCATCATCATCATCATCATCATCATCATCATCATCATCATCATCATCATCATCATCATCATCACCACCATCATCATCATCATCACCACCATCATCATCATCATCATCATCATCATCATCATCACCACCATCATCATCATCATCATCATCATCATCATCACATCATCATCATCACCACCATCCACCACCACCACCATCATCATCATCATCATCATCATCACCACCGTCATCATTCTCGTGGAAGAAGATTTGGATATCATTTCAATAATCTACCAAAAATCTTCTGATATAAAAAGGTCATTCATGAAACTTGGAACATTTCCCCCTCTTCCTGGTGAAGTACTTACCCCATTAAACACCATCATTCCCAAGTAATATGGTCTTGGTATCATTGGAATAATTTATCAAATCTTTCTAGGCTTTGAAGCTTCTAGGTAGAAAATTGAACAATACCACTGACATCTACCCTGGATTGTTTAATACAGATTTTCCCGAATGCGGTTCAAAGAAATTGTATGGTATTTGCATTCAGGCCCTTTCTGCCAATTCATTTTACTAAGAGGCATATTAAATCGTTAGAGATCGAAAGTGTAACACACCTTGCCTCAGTAATGTAAGTTATAAACATGTGATGCCCCCCCCCCCCCCTCCAAAAAAACCACTAATAAAATTGCGTGTTTAATATTAACTCGTAATACAAATAATTGGACATGTTCTATTGTAACCGTTATATGTATCAAGAACTCGTTTAAGGGGGTTTTCTTTTACATAAAGCTTCACGGAAGCTCTTTTTATCTTAAAAAAACAAAAAAACATTGAACCTCCAAGAGGTTCAGAGATGGTTTTCAAACATTTATCATGTTACCATTTTGTGAATTCTACTTTAAAATAACTTGAATGGATTGAATATGAAATATCCTTGACCGTAATGTAATATGAAACACGAGAAGAATCTGAGCATCTTTAATTTTTAAACAAATTTAAAAAAAAAAAAAAATTGAACCTTCAAGAGGTTCAGAGATGGTTTTCAAGCATTTATCATGTTACCACTTTGTGAATTCTACTTTAAAATAACTTGAATGGATTGAATATGAAATATCCTTGACCGTAATGTAATATGAAACACGAGAAGAATCTGGAGCAACTTCAATCTTTAAAAAAAACTAAAAAACATTGAACCTTCAAGAGGTTCAGAGATGCTTTTCAAGCATTTATTATGTTACCACTTTGTGAATTGTACTTTATAATAACTTGAATGGATTGAATATAAAATATCCTTGACCGTAATGTAATATGAGGGAACACGAGAAGAATCTGGAGCAGCTTCAAGGCAACTTTAAAAAGGATTGTTCAAAGAACAAATTTAGTTTTTCGTTTTCGAAACTGAACAAGAAAGTCTAACACACTTTTATTAAGCATATACTCCATAGTTCTGGAATTCTCGTATCTTTATCAAACTTTTGCAAAAAAATAAACATCTTATTCATCTGCACACAGGGGTGTAGGAAGCTTTCGAAAAGTGTGGGCACGACCTCTTAGGGGGCACTTCCCCAAGTCATATGCATATGTCCGCCCCTGTCTGTAGATAATAATAATAATAAAGTAAAGTAAAAGAGGCACTACATTTTTAGAAATGGGCAAATTTCCAATGGCAACCCATTTCCCCGTACATGGGACTGACAAATAATGCCAGTTTCCTACCATTGGGTCAGTAATTAAGGAGTATTTCATTTTGAAAGAAGTACTGTTGTAATACTTTTTTAAAGTGCACGCAATTTCCACCAGTTCTTGCACCTTTTTCAGAAAGACCACTTTTGCCTTTTTTGATTACGTGCCCCGATGCCCTGGTTCCTACACCTATGCCTGCAAAATCACATAAAAATCACATGAATTCAAAGATTGTTCTGATTGAAAATGGGTATGCTGTCTACAAAGTACCAACGGAAAATTCCAGTTGAGACCCATTGGGATTCCCAATTGGAATGAACTGGTCCAAACTTGGATTGAATATTCCGAAATGGTCCCAACTGGTTTCAACTTGGATTGAAGAAATTCCCAACTTGGATGAAATGGTCCCAACTGGGATTGAACATATTTCCAACTTAAACTAGTTCATCCAAGTTGAGATTTTCAGAAATTCCAGTCGGAAAAATGCCCAGTTGGGACCAGTTGAAAAAATCACAACTAGAATTTTCTGCTGGGTACGCTGCAACTCTGCAAGTGAAGGCTGTTACACACCGAAAGTGACGCGGCGAACGATTTGTTAAACAAAATTGAATAAAACAAAGGAAAAGAAACATTTTGTCATCTTGTTTTCAGAGAAGGATCGTCATCGAATGGCTATTCAGATAATAACTGAAAATTAATTGAAATGGCGTTTCTACGCCTATTAAAGCAAAATTCGCGTCGCGACAGAAAATCGCGCCCCACTAAAGCGAATTTCTCCACAGTTTCTCCACCTCCCAAAAAAAACCACTGATAAAATTGCGTGTTTAATATCAACTCGTGATACAAATAATTGGACATGTTCTATTGTAACCGTTATATGTATCAAGAACTCGTTTAAGGGGGTTTTCTTTCACATAAAGCTTCACGGAAGCTCTTTTTATCTTTAAAAAAACAAAAAAGCATTGAACCTCCAAGAGGTTCAGAGATGGTTTTCAAGCATTTATCGTGTTACCATTTTGTGAATTCTACTTTGAAATAATTTGAATGGATTGAATATGAAATATCCTTGACCGTAATGTAATATGAAACACGAGAAGAATCTGGAGCAACTTTAATTTTTAAACAAATTTAAAAAAAAAAAAACATTGAACCTTCAAGAGGTTCAGAGATGGTTCTCAAGCATTTATTATGTTACCACTTTGTGAATTGTACTTTATAATAACTTGAATGGATTGAATATGAAATATCCTTGACCGTAATGCAATATGAAACACGAGAAGAATCTGGAGCAACTTCAATCTTTAAACAAATAAAAAAAAAAAAACATTGAACCTCCAAGAGGTTCAGAGATGCTTTTCAAGCATTTATTATGTTACCACTTTGTGAATTGTACTTTATAATAACTTGAATGGATTGAATATAAAATATCCAAGACCGTAATGTAATATGAAACACAAGGATAATCTGGAGCAGCTTCAAGGCAACTTTAAAAAGGATTGTTCAAAGAACAAATTTAGTTTTTCGTTTTCGAAACTGAACAAGAAAGTTTAACACACTTTTATTAAGCATATACTCCATAGTTCTGGAATTCTCGTATCTTTATCAAACTTTTGCAAAAAAATAAACATCTTATTCATCTGCACACAGGGGTGTAGGAAGCTTTCAAAAAGTGTGGGCACGACCTCTTAGGGGGCACTTCCCCAAGTCATATGCATGTGTCCGCCCCTGTCTGTAGATGATAATAATAATAAAATAAAGTAAAAGAGGCACTACATTTTTAGAATGGGAAAATTTCCAATGGCAACCCATTTCCCCGTACATGGGACTGACAAATAATGTCAGTTTCCTACCATTGGGTCAGTAATTAAGAAGTATTTCATTTTGAAAGAAGCACTTTTGTAATATTTTTTTAAAGTGCACGCAATTTCCACCAGTTCTTGCACCTTTTTCAGAAAGACCACTTTTGCCTTTTTTGATTACGTGCCCCCAATGCCCTGGTTCCTACACCTATGCCTGCAAAATCACATAAAAATCACATGAATTCAAAGATTGTTCTGATTGAAAATGGGTATGCTGTCTACAAAGTACCAACGGAAAATTCCAGTTGAGACCCATTGGGATTCCCAATTGGAATGAACTGGTCCAAACTTGGATTGAATATTCCGAAATGGTCCCAACTGGTTTCAACTTGGATTGAAGAAATTCCCAACTTGGATGAAATGGTCCCAGCTGGGATTGAACATATTTTCAACTTAAACTAGTTCATCCAAGTTGAGATTTTCAGAAATTCCAGTCGGAAAAATGCCCAGTTGGGACCAGTTGAAAAATTCACAACTAGAACTTTCTGCTGGGTACGCTGCAACTCTGCAAGTGAAGGCTGTTACACACCGAAAGTGACGCGGCGAACGATTTGTTAAACAAAATTGAATAAAACAAAGGAAAAGAAACATTTTGTCATCTTGTTTTCAGAGAAGGATCGTCATCGAATGGCTATTCAGATAATAACTGAAAATTAATTGAAATGGCGTTTTTACGCCTATTAAAGCAAAATTCGCGTCGCGACAGAAAATCGCGCCCCACTAAAGCGAATTTCTCCACAATTTGAAGAAAAAAGCATTTCTAGCAAATTTTCCAGTATCATCAGAAAACCTCAATTGTAAACTTCATCGTGTGTAAGCAAAAAGTCAAAGCATTTTATAATATTTGTTTCCTGTATAATTATCTAAATTATTGCTCGCCGCGTCGCGTTTGGTGTGTAACGGCCTTGACTCTCAAACATTTTAGGCTAAACATACTAGACAATACACAAGCTCTTGCTCCATGGAAATCTTCAGTAATTTTTGAGCATCACAGTGCAATGTGGTTATATAGGGTAGTGCATATTGCTTTATTGGACGAATGGGAGGGTTTTACAAGTATAAAAGGAGGGGGGTGGCAGGGGGAGGGCCGCCTTTCCCAGTAATAGCTACGTCTCATTTGCCTAGTAGAAACCTACCAGCCAAACTTGATACAAACTAATATCTTAATGTTGATAAACCTGGTAACACCTTTACATTTTATTAAGGGATCTTATGTATCTCGATTAATCCGTGCAAAATCAATCAATTTTCAGGAATAAAAAAAACATTAAATAATCTGTGTTAACTAATTGCATTTATAAGCCATGGCAATTTAATTTCGGGTATCCATATGCAATTTATCAGATGTCGCTTTCCCCAACCTTGTTCTCGTTACTCTAAGAAGAGCTTATATTACACCACCATGGCAAAAAAATGTTTTTAATTCAGTTGAGAAACTTCAGCCTTTCCTGATTTCAGTATTTAATCAGTTATTAGATACACCTGCGTTTTCCAGGTCTACGGTCGAAAAAAACAATATGATGTTTCATAACTAAGTCAAAGACTTTTAAAATTTGGTCAGTGTGTCAGGAAATGCTAAACAATGACGTCACAGTATCCATAGAAGATCGATAAAAAAGACTATATTTGAATCACTTCTCGTACTTTATATTGATTATCAAAAGTTACAACATACGTACCTGGTAATTTATCAATTTCCTTGTGTATGAGATAATTGAATTAGGAACAAATGCAAATATATGATTTGTTTTCCAATATTAGGTATTGCAGGGTATTGACCAATCATCTGTCAATATCTAAAACCAATATTTGTATATATTTTTGGAAAGTCCAACACATTTTGGAACATTTGCTTTTGTAATACTTGCCGTTTAAAAACTTTTAACATTTTAATTGCTACTTTCAATTTCATGACCTACTTTTTCAAATATGAAAAGCGTGACATTCACCCGACAACCTTTATAGAAAAATTGAATGTTGCAACATCCACTTTTTTCTCTTTGTTGAAAAAAGTGTTATGAAAAGTTCTGAAAAATGCATCCTCATGGCTAACCAACTGACTACCAATCTTTTACATGGCACAACAACCCATTGCTTCATGGACATCTGTCTTACTGAATGTGTGGATATTGCAGTCCAATATGGTTAGATAGGGTGTACGTAGGGTTCAAGTTGTGTATTTTACTTTATTGGACGATGTGGTAGGTTTCAAAAGGATTATGACGGGCATTTTCCCTCTTGTCTGCCTAATGATAGTTACGTAACATTTCCTTCGAATCTTACTTGCATTCTGTAAGTTCAATTTAACATTGCAATTACACTCTTCTGAAGAAAAAAATATTCAAAACAACAGTAATGATTTAGTAATATTGATTAACACAAATAAATTGACTATCGCTTTAGAAGTGTATATGTTATGATATTGATTTAATAAGGCCAGCGTGTTTTCCTAACTTTAAAATTAGAAATCTTGAATCACAAATCTTAACTTCCACTTAAAGACATTTAACTACAAAATACTTATTGATTAAGAAAAACGATGGCCCTAAATGCCTGTGATAGATAGCTATTTTGGCAGAAAAGCTTATTAGAAAATGTTGAATCAATAATTTGACGTTATTGAGGTGCCGTGTGCGTGATTTTAAATGACCTTAGGGGCGGTGAAATTTTAATCATATCAATTTTTGATCATCAATGTAGAATAAGCGTTTCCAAATCCGTCAGTGTCAACCGTTCTCCCACTGTTATTCGCCATCTATCACGGATCTATTCCATATGACTATCATATCCATCTATGTCCCAGGTTGTTATTTTACAGAGAATGATCCACATCTTAGGGGTTCTCTTGGTAATTCTAATGATTTCATTCAATCACGTATCTGTTGCGAAAAGCATTAAAGCGTATTCAAATTGATATTCAAAATCCTCGGGGAAACCAGTTGTAATTCATTTTGACGCAAATCAGATTATCTCGTATCTTCCAATGTGGGAAAACCGTAAAACCATCATTCGAAATTTTGATCACTGTAAAAATACTAATTAGGTTAATATATTTCTGACTAGAGTGTAATTAAACTCGTAATGATTGTATTATCATTTACAAAATCAAATCATCCAACCAATAGCAAAATGATGTATACAAAACAGTCACAAGTTTGATGATTTTAAACATCGAGTACAATTAAAATACCTAATTCAAGTCTATATTCACTGAATAATTATAAAAGAAATGAACCCGCCCTCTCTTTACCGTTCAATTTTCGAGAAGGCGTTGAATGTAAGTGTTCTTATATTGTTTTTTTATTGTTAGACAATCATGATTATAAAGAGTGTTGCTGAAAGGTTATTTTTCGGACTTTTTTAACCACCATGGATCGTAATCTGGTTTAATCTTTTGCGTGGATATAATGAAGCAAAGTGTCTTTTATTCATCATTATGTCTCTTTTATTTATCATTATGTCTCTCTTATTCATCATTATGATTCTTTATTCATATTTATGTTTATTTTTCATCATTATGTCTCTTTTAATCATCATTATGTCTCTTTTATTTAACATTATGTATCTCTTATTCATCATTATGTCTCTCTTATTCATCATTATGATTCTTTTATTCATTATTATGTCTATTTTTTCATCATTATGTCTCTTTTAATTATCATTATGTCTCTTTTATTCATCATTATGTCTCTTTTATTCATCATATTCATTACCATCATTGTTGTGTTGATAAAATGAAACATTTAACCCAAAGCATATCTCAATGTAGAAATAAAACAATTTTTTGTATGACTCTTATTGAATGAAAATGTGTAATCGGCCTTTATATGCATTTCTATATCCACGCCGTGTTCCTGTACTTCATCATACAAATCACTATTTCAATACACAATTTCAAATCCTGATATATTCCCCTAATACACTATACCAAGTTATCGTATTACGTAATTTTCTTAACTAGCTAAAATTAAGCTAGATATCGAAAAAGACGGTTCTGAAAGGCGTTTGTTACAACATAATTCATGCCAATATTGTGTCCCGACATCTTCGACAATGTTACTTGCAGCGCCCTCACTCAATATCTCTTAAAAAATGTACACGCTGTGTCCACTTAAACCATTCCCGAAATAAACTCCGTACGTACAGTGTATGTATAATTATACACTGAATGTATGCAGTGCGATGGCAGTGATGCGTAAATTCTCGGTGGCCTTGAGATGTTCGATTTTCTAACATGTGGAAAAACTTGACAGCGCTGATGTCAGGACGCGAATCTTTTCATGTTTGTTAGTTTATTTGTACAATCCCTTAAAAAGAAGTAGTGTGTGACACATTTGTCATGTCTTGCAGGCATTGTCAATTTTGATCAATCAAAACAATCAGTTTGATTGTATTTCCTACAATTGTATCCATATAAGGTAAATCACTATTGGCTCCATGATATTATACAAAATGGGACGACGTCTTGAATGAAGAAACATTTTGAAAACAAGATTAAAGTTTTGACATTTTTGTTCAAGCACTACTTACTTTGGGAGATTTTCTCTCTTCGAAAACATCATGGAAAAATATATTATGACTTTATTTAGCCTTTGGCACTGTTTACACTTTACATATCCCTCTTATGAGGACAACGAACCTTGTTATAAAAAGTATCATTAGTTTACCCATTTACAGTGATGAATTCTTGCAAAAAATAGTATCTTTAAAGGACATATTTGTTCAAGCACTTAATACTACTTTGTCTTTTCAAAAGCATTATGGAAAAAATATTATGATTTTATTTAAGGCTAAGGCAAGGTTAGTTCGGAAGAATCCTGGACTTTTGGTGTATTAAGAAAATACACCAAAACTTGGAGGTTGGTTTTCATTAAGTTCCATGGAGGCCGCCATTTTAACTTGTGATAGCGTTATCCCAGTGAGATTTTTACTAACATCAAGATAGTGTTTGTATAATGTAACGTATGGTGTATGTATACGGTGTCAGCAATTACTAAGCTAACACAGAAATATGTGTCAAGAGGGCTGTTCAAAACGTAACGGACGTCTTTTGTTATTTTATTGCGAATTCTATGGTGAAATTGCAAAGTCCGCGGTCAAATCATAATGAATATTCATTTGATATCGGTTTTTCCTTTGAAAATTACCTCCCGCGTTCTCATTAAAAATTCCAATGACTTAACGTTATCACTAGTTAAAATGGCGGCCTCCATGGATCGTGTAATGAATGCGAAGCTCCAAGTTTTTATGTATTTATATTACACCAAAAGTCAAGGATTCTCCCGGTCTGACTGTTTAGTCTGTTTAGTCATATTCCTCCTCAACAGGACAATCAACCCTCTTTTCAAAATATGTTTTATTAATCTACGCACGTACTGGTCAGATATTGTGTTACCGTAGAGATTAAACTGCAATACAATAGCAGCGTTCACCGCAGGCAAATTAATTATTGTCGTGGAAGTGACGTCACTATAATGTATATAATTTATTCATGAGGGGTCAAGCAATTTTCTTGAGACGATATTCTCTCTTTAAGTAAATGCAAAAAGAAATGTCCTAATCTACGCATTGTAACGTTACTAGAGGCATCATACTGGTTTGAAAGTTTTGACATATTTGTTCCAGAACTACTTATTTTCGGAGATGTGTCCTTTCAAAAACACAGAAAAACATTCTGATTTAATTTAGCCTTTGGCGCTGTTTAATCTTAACAGGACAACGAAGCTTTTTGTTTAAAAAGTGTTTCATTAATTTATCCATTTACGTGATGAATTTTAACAACAAACAACATCTTTAAAAGGTCAGGTAGCATAGTATAGCAAGGTTTAACGTCGGAAAGCATCCAGTACCGGATATTATATCAAGACGGCCACGGCCTTTGATAACCAGTAGTGAAACTCACTGGTTACATAACCACCGGGATGCGAAGCCGGAACGTGTGGGGAGAGGACAAAGCACTAACCACTACATCACGGAGGTCTGTCTGGAGATACCCGGTTAAAGTGAAAATAAAACTGCAAATACAATAACAACATTCACAGAAGACCAATTAATTACCGCCGCGGAAGTGATGTCACTAGCATGTATCGGATGTATTGGTGACGGGTCAATCAATTTTCTTAAAACGGGATTCCCTCTTTAGGGAAATAAAGACGACAATTTCCTCCGCATTGTAACGTTATTAGGGGTATTATACTGGTTTGTGGTAAAGCAAAACGATCAATTCTCAGCAGATTGTTTTTGTTGGTTAAATCAACATTTCAATTAGTTGTGATTGTTTTGGGGTTTACTAAATTTAAATTTTAGTTACAATGTGTCATACATCCTACACTTCCCAAAAATTCAGAGCATTTTAAGCAGGAATAGTTTGAAATTGAAACATTTTATAGAACTACTTGCTTTCGGACGATTTTTCTCTTCCAAAAAAATCTGGGCACAAATCATTATAATTTCATTTAGCCTCTGGCGCTATTTCTAATTTACATATTCCTCAGCGAACCTTCTTACAAAACATAATGTGTTATAAATGTATCCCCTGACAAAGATGACTTGTAGCAAAAACAACATCTTAGGGAAATATTGACAACAATATTCTTAGACTACGTATTATAACGGTACTAGAAGCACTAGAATTCATGGTAATTTTGTGGCCTGACATCTACAACATTACTACTCGCAACGCCCTCACTAGATATTTCTTAAATGGTGTACACTCTCTGTCAAGCTTAAACCATTCCAGAAATAAACTCCGCACGTAGGTTCAGTGTATGCATAATTTTACCCTTCTTATAGGAAGTGTGGGGGCAGTATTGCATGGAATGTTGGTGGACTTGAGATGTTTGATTTTCCAACATGTGGAAAATCATAATATTGCTGATGTAAAGGCGCGAATATTTCATGGGGATTAAAAACAAGAAACATGAGTCAATTTCTTTCATTATTGGTGTGCAAACGATACACCTAGGCAAATACTACCAACCCCATGATTAAATCATCCTTCAAAATCCAATTAATTCCTGATTGCTTAGAGTCAATGATGGGCGTGGTGGTATAAGTTACTTGCGTTGGGCTGGAGTCTAAAAATAGCACCCGCAGAAACCCACGATTCTGTGGGTATGAAGACCGAATAATTATTGCGAGATTTATTCGTAATGATGTTATTGAGTCAGTAAGAATTGATTTGATTTGATTTATTTTTACTCTCAGATCAGTTTGATTTGGAGGAGGGGGGGGGGGGTATTATTTACCTTTCTTACTGATAGAAAGCAAACATCCACAAAAATATATAATGAGAAGTTGTGAAGGATTATCATTATTATTATTTAAGTCTTAGAAACGATTTGGTGGGTATGATGTAATAATGTAATAAAACGCGCGTGCATCCCTGCGTTTTTTTTTTTCAGCAACTGCAGATGATTGGTTAGGTACCAAAAGGAAAATTTCCTCAGCATTTAATTAGTCGAAGTACTGATGTAATCTCGTTTGGCTAAAATCAGTGTGAACAGGTCTATTGGGTGGGTGTTTGAAGTGCAAACTTTTCTACGCATTTGCATATTTTCTTGCAAAGTTGAATGCAATAAAAAACAATCAAAAATATGTTTCAATTATTTTATTTTGGGAATGCTCTTTTCGTGTGTAATCAATCACCTTTGGTGAATTGTGCAAATCTTACTATCTTAATTCTATCAAAGTATATATTCTCTTCCCTGTGACATCCTTTTTCTTTTTTTGATTCCTGACCTTAATATGCGCCCTTGATGTACAAAATAAACTTCCCAAAAATCCTTCTTGGTGAAATATTTTGGGTAGTTTCATCTACCATGGATGCGTACGTGAGTGGATTGCAATGAAAAGGCAAATCACGAATAGATTAAGAACAGTTTGGAAGCATGCCTATTAATAGGAACATTTACAACACACGAGAATAATGAAGTCATGCAGCCATATTGTTCAGATGCTGCGACAAAATGTCATAGTTTCTAATTTATGTACTTGAAATATTAAAAGTCATTGTGTTGAAAAACATTTGAATTTTTAAAATGGCCATTTTGCGCCTAAAAGCCTAATTCTATTGTCTGTTTTATCTAATATTTCGAAAACGGCGTGGTGAACATATCAAATGCGAGTGCAAAAGTTGTAGCCATGCCAGCAATGAAAGTATTGAATTTTAAATTTACCGTAGCAAAGATTTTTTCCCACACGTATTTCGAATTTGAAATATGTAACATTGCATAAGGCTTTAACGTTAGGATCCTAAAGAATCATGGGAAATATTACAAAATGGCGGCTTCTATGTAGCAAAGTGTTCCCATTTTTAGGAACATTTATGTTCCTATTAATAAGCATGCTCCCGGAGAGAATCTATCTGTAACAATCTTGAGAGATCGGAGACAGTAAAAGCTTGCAATTCCTTCAAGGCTTATCTAGCCTACTCTCAGTCAAATTAATCATCATCACACAGGTCTAATTAAGTGGGTTTTTTTTTCTGTTATACTGCATTTGACGAGACGAGTTCTCGGGATGATTCGAATAAGGAATCATTAATTTGCATTGATATTCTAATCTGTACTGGGTGTATTATATTATTATCAGAGCGCATATGAACTAAATGGCAACTCCCATATAAGTTTATATTGACCAAATTAATGTTTTAATGAATTAGAAAATACATTCTAATTTTTTTGAACGATGTGAAATTTCTTCAGATGACCTATAATTATTTTTTCTATCATATTAAGATAATAGTTCAAGCATTTACATCTTATATGAAAGAGGACTTTAATAGAAACAAAATGGTCAAAAAGCATTGCCAAATCTTATTCCGTTATGGAGATATTTAAGTTTAAAGTTTGGTTTCATTTCTGTAAGAACGACTGAAATCAGACTAGTTGTGATGTCACAGACTCGGATTTCTCAAAATGTAATGTATTTTAAAGAAAGTTTATCTAATTTGTTCACTACTTAAATCATTTTCACCTCAAACTTTCTTCGGGTGGTAGTTATGAATGCCATTTCTAGATTCAGTTTTACTACTTTTTGGACATATCCCATGGTTTTTGAGCCACAAAATCGCAGGACAAAATATGATGGAATACATAAAGACTTTGAAGAATCTGAGGTTATGACATCACAACTAGTCTGATTTTAGTCATTTCTACACAAATGATACCAATCTTTAAACTTAAAAATCTCCTTAACGAAATAATTTTTGAAAGCTCTCTTCACTATTTTTTTTTCTTTTGAAGTCCTTTTGCATATAAGATGAACATGTTTGACCACTAAACTAGTCTTTTGATTAATAAAAAGCCAGAATTTATTCCATTCATAATCATAGCGGGTCCCATTATCCGGTGGGAGGTCTTGTATGACTGTGCGTATAATGACACTTCGTAATAATTCGGGAAATTTCGTGTAATGACTGTGAATGTATAGTTTGGTGACTTTGCGTATAATGACACTTCGTAATAATTCGGGAAATTTCGTGTAATGACTGTGAATGTATAGGTTTGGTGACTTTGCGTATAATGACATTTCGTAATAATTCGGGAAATTTCGTATAATTACTGTGAATGTATAGGTTTGTAAGCGTACTGTCCACCATAAATGTGTGTTTCGCGGCTGCCGTCTCTTACCCTTCTATCGTTGTGAATCTGATAATAAATACGTGGGATCCGATCGCTTAATTTAATTTCAACAACTCAAGTTCCATTGTTTATTTCTAAATTGGCTATTTGTTTTGGTGGCTGGAATTAAATCAACATGAATTAAAGCTAAAGCTTCAAGAAAATTAGGAAGTTAAGTAGGAATGTAAATTTTTCAAATGGATTCAGAAGATTGCATTAGATGTTATCTTGTAACAGTAGTTATCGACGCAGGGTTGAGGGAAAGCCAATATTTTTGTAGCCGAATCTACCAAATCCGAGCTCAAGTCAGAAAAACGGTATCCGAGTACGCAAAAACCTGACATAAGTCTTACAACCCTGGAAGCCACTTCGTTAACGGGTAATTTCCACACAGTAGATACGAATGTATTATTTTAGTCCACATTAAGACGTAATGTTTCTTATGCACACGTTCTTTGTAGTTACTATATTGCCAAGTACAATCCAGAATATATTAAATGATACAATAAGTAATAGATATTATTAAAGCATAGCATTTGGTCTTTCAATAAATCTAAGTTTTAATTTAGCATCTATTTGATTTCAAAGGCCAGTATTGCTAGCTTTATATCGTTCACTTGCTTGCGTACGTCACGTATAAGCCATTATCTGTACATGCAATATGAGAAATAATGTTTAGTGCCGTACCATATTCCTACACAAATCTGCGACTTAGTTAGTATTGATTGTACTAAAATAGCAAACCAGTGCAAAGTGGGTAGGCAGATAAAATATATTTCTGGAGCTAGAGTAAGCAAATAATGTCACGTTTAATGGCTTTATTACATAGGATATGATTTAGAAAATGTGCATTAATTCCATCAATATTGATTAGGCGAGTCTCCTTAATTCATAAGAAGTAAGTATACAATTGAGAATTGATTTGATTTCAATAAGTACGTTGTGTACTTTAGGTATAGGCTAGTATCTTTACATACAATTTGAAAAATAATAGCAATGCTGCGTCATGCTAAACATATACTACACAGTTCTTTAGTCGGAGACTTAATTAATATTTGTTGTGGCTTACTAAGAAAACAGTGAAAAAGAGGGAGTGGGAAGGCAGATAAAAAAGAAAATTCTCTCTGAAGGAGAGGAAGCACGCTATGCTACATATACTATGATTTAGAACATTTGCATTAAAGGAAAGGTATCGTCCCATAAAAATATATTCAGAAGTGAACGCCGCCGTGTGGCAACGTCACTTCTGGTTTTCAATTTTCCATATCGATTGCGAGTAATCGGTGATGCTATCGATCACCCATCCGCCGGACGGAACATAGGGGCCTACATGTAATATCAATAACATCACAGATTTCTCGCAATCAATAAGGGAAATTGAAAACCGGAAGTGACGTTACAAGCACGGCGGCGTTTGCTTCTGAATATATTTATGGGACGAAACCTTTCCTTTAAGTTTACATTACTGATTTGGTGGATATCCTCAGCTGATGCCAGTTAGTGATTATTATTATTATTATTATTATTATTATTATTATTATTATTATTATTATTATTATTATTATTATTATTATTATTATTATTATTATTATTATTATTATTATTATTATTATTATTATTATTATTATTATTATTATTATTATTATTATTATTATTATTATTATTATTATTATTATTATTATTATTATTATTATTATTATTATTATTATTATTATTATTATTATTATTATTATTATTATTATTATTATTATTATTATTATTATTATTATTATTATTATTATTATTATTATTATTATTATTATTATTATTATTATTATTATTATTATTATTATTATTATTATTATTATTATTATTATTATTATTATTATTATTATTATTATTATTATTATTATTATTATTATTATTATTATTATTATTATTATTATTATTATTATTATTATTATTATTATTATTATTATTATTATTATTATTATTATTATTATTATTATTATTATTATTATTATTATTATTATTATTATTATTATTATTATTATTATTATTATTATTATTATTATCATTATTATTATTATTATTATTATTATTATTATTATTATTATTATTATTATTATTATTATTATTATTATTATTATTATTATTATTATTATTATTATTATTATTATTATTATTATTATTATTATTATTATTATTATTATTAGTAGTAGTAGTAGTAGTAGTATTATCATTATTATTATTATTATTATTATTATTATTATTATTATTATTATTATTATCATTATTATTATTATTATTATTATTATCATTACTATTTTATTATTTTTATTATTTTTAGTATTATTGTTATAATTATTATTATTATTATTATTATTATTATTATTATTATTATTATTATTATTATTATTATTTATTATTATTATTATTATTATTATTATTATTGTTATTATTATTATCATTATTATTATTATTATTATTATTATTATTATTATTATTATTATTATTATTATTATTATTATTATCATCAAACTTGTATTATTATTATACTTGTAAAGAAACAAATAGAATAAATTAAATCTATGCATTACAAAGGAAAATATCACATTGAGTAGTCAGAAAGCAGTATAACAAATAGAATAATCAAGGTAGTGAATTGGTGGATTTTAAAGATTAATGTAGTGAACTGCGAATTCTTGACCTTTAGCGTTACCCATGACTGTAAAAGTTAGTATTTGGGTTTTCTCCAGCATTGAAATGAACTGCTTGATAAATGCGTTGGGTGTCAGGTAGATACTCTCCTTACATGTACAACTGTAAAAATAATTGAATATTTTAGCTAACTAAAATATCAGCTGAACCGTGTGTGGTATTTTTTGCAATCGTATCGACTGAGTTACAGTTAATTTTTTAACAACCTTTTTACAGTTTGCACCAAAAATCCTCCATTTTTGACCAAACATCTTCATTTTGGCCCAAAAATCTTCATTATTATCATTATTTTTATATAGATGCTTATAGCGCTTATATTGAGAACAAAACTAAGCGCTTTACATTATTGGGTAAGAAGGTGTGTTTTTAATTGCTTCTTGAAATTGATAATGTCACTTGCAGATCTGGTGTGGACAGGCAGCTCATTCCAGAGAGATGATCCAGTGACAGCAAAGTTGTAACGACTAACTTGTTTGCTGCCATACTGTCTCCTTATCAGTGAGCCATTAGAGGCAGACCTAAGTCTGGGATCTGGGACATACAGATGTTTTAATTCAGACAGATAATTTGGTACAAGACCATGGAGCATTTTGAAAAGATGAATATAAAGCCTAAACCTGATTCTGACCCAAACATCTGCACTTTCAAATACAAAAATCAGGCTTTTATCCAAATTAGAAGATGAAGATCTTTCTGTGACAAGAGTATTCAAGCTATAAAAGAGCTTTAATTACACATGGGATGATTCGCAGCATTTGCATCAAGTTCATCAGTAACGATCTGGCGGGTAACTTTATCTGATGCGATGTAGTTAAGTATAAACTGATAGTTAATGTAGCATAAAATCCAAGCTCGTAATGTGTAAATTACACGTATTCACTACGGATACATGGTTTTGCTTCTGAATTTGGGCGAAAGATTTCATACGTATTTCCAGTTTTTAGCTGTTTTTGTATATGTCTGGTATCTGTTTAGCTGGTAGCAATCCCGAACAGCAATGTACTCTCGTGTGAACGAAATGATAGCTGGTGATGAGCATTTTATTATATTGCAATTTCGTTGGCATTACTGCTAGCTATATGTCATTCCCTTGCTTGTGTACGTCACGTTTAAACCATTATCTTCACATGCAATGTGAGAAATAATGTTTAGTGCTGTATCATGCATAACCTATTCATGTATACATAAATCACTTAATTAGTATTGATTGTACTAAACAAACCAGTGCGAATTGGAAAGGCAAACCCAAGGCGTCTAATCACCTCTACTTTGTTTAGTATAAAACAAATGCCAAGTTGACTATGATATATTATGGATCCATCTTTACGAAAAAAAGGAAGTTTGACGCCCTTTGCATTCTAACAAAATAGATATATGTACAGCCCGGAAGCATACCTATTAATAGGAACATTTATAACACACAAGAATATTGAATTCACGCAAGCATATTGTTCATTCCGGAAGCATGCCTATTAATAGGAACATTTATAACACACGAGAATATTAAAATCATGCAGCCATATTGTTCAGATGTTGCGATAAATCGTCAGTTTCTAATTTATGTACTTGAAATATCAAAAATCATTGTGTTGAAAAACATATACATTTTCAAAATGGCCGTTTCGCGCCTAAAAGCCTAGCTCTATTGTCTATTTGATCTATTATTTCGAAAACGGCGTGGTGAACATATCAAAAGGTTGTAGAAAAGTTGTAGCCATGACAGCAATGAAGGTATTTTCATAATTTTTAAGTTTTCTCCAGCAAAAATATTTTTCCCAGACGTATTTCAAATTTGAAAAAAGTCACATTGTATCAGGCTTTAACGTTAGGATAGAAAAGGATCATGGAAAATGTCACAAAATGGCGGCTTCCATTTGGCAAAATGTTCCCATTAATATGAACATTCATGTTCCCATTAATAGGTATGCCACCGGACTGATGTAACTTTCTTAAGTTCAGGCCTCAAAGAGCTAAATATGGTTCAACTGCTTTAATTGGGTCCAGGCTTTGTGGATATTTCCATCTCATAATACGTAGTTCTTACATTGCGTATTTCTACGCTTTGCAATGGGAACTATGGAGGCGCAATGCGCCAACACACTGCGCACATGCATGTAATATTACCCCACTCTAATTGTATTGTGCATTATTACGTTAACATTCCACCAGTGTCTCCCGGGATTGTAAAAGTAGCCAGATGACACCCTGACAGCAGGTCCTATATTTAATGTCTTTGGTATGACCCGGTCGGGTAACGAGCCGACGATCTACCGGCTAATTAGTGTGTAATCTACCAGTTGAGCTAGCCAGTTTGTTATCTAATATGTCCCAGTAACTTTTTGAAGAAAAAAATTGTATGCATAGTACTGCATTGCTAAAGGTTATTCCTTACATTTAGGGATTCTACGAATGCATATGAAACAGATGACACCATTTTGTGATTTCCTATTAAAAGTCATTAACGAGGAACGTAAAACATTTGCACAGCAAATTTCTCACAGTTCCAGTCTGCTCATGCGCACAAGGACGTGTAAATTCAAGTGGCGAGTAAGCAAGCCAATGCAAAGAGCGCATAGCAAAATACGTTCTTGGTTTGCATAGTATTATAGCGCCGCGTCGTTAAGAAATACGAACAGTGTACATCGCGCGAGAACAATGGAAATTTAGTTTGTTCCTCGCAACTTAAAATGGCGGACGGAACTCTAAAAGGGTGGATTACAGGGTAGCATCAAGGAACACAAACGTGCGCTCTGCGCCTAACGCTTCAAGAGAGTCGACTTCAAGGATTTTGCAGGACGAGTAACAACACATTGTTGAAGTTGACTCCGTCACCGTCCTGCATGCAAGTTTTCTATGATAAATAATACTAAATCAAGGCGCACAGCACGGCGTTTGCGCCTTAACACTTCTTGGTAACAGCAATTCAAAATCAACTTATAAAATGATTGGATTAATAAATATTTACTTTTAGTATTCTGAGACCAAGGACAGGTTTCGCTGAATCTGAACTTTTCTTAAAAAGTTAAACCACTAACTTTTTGTCGAAATTTGTCATCATTTTGTTAAAACGTTTTCACCCTTTTTGATTAACATTGGGTGAAAAATTGTCCATAAGATTCTAAGTTCGTCTGCATAATAGTAATATATAATACACATGGTACCCTCCATTACATTACAATTACCCCGCTTTTCTCCCAGACTTTCATAAGTGGGTGACTTTCTGACATTTTATGATTTATTGACAATTTGTAATTTCTAAAGGATAAAACATCCAAAATACCAGACGGAAAAGTACTCCATGATCATTCTAATTATACGAAGTATGTTGTTTGCAACCAATCTATTTCAATCCACTCGTTTTAGTCTGCAAGCCAATTAAATAGCACGTATTGAAGAAGAAAAAATCGATTTATCCTATTTTTTACCTGCATAAGTGTCATGCGTAATTGACATATCACGCTCTTTGGTGTTATGTTCAAAAGAAGGTCACTTGACGAGATTTTAGTAATGTGGTATGGTAGTTTTAAGAGGAGTCGATTCGTGTCAATCTTAGAAGGTTTCTTTGAAGGACGGAGGATGTTTTGGGTTTTTTTTTTCTTCTGAAATTTGGCTTTTGAAGACTTTTTTGGCAATTAAAAATAATAATTTATTTTTTTCAATATACTGAGCTTGATAGTTCGTATTTTTAATATGATTTTATGATTTCTTGGCGATATTCCCAAGGAATATAAAATGTACTACAAGATCATTCTAATTCAATCATGAACCCAAAATGCATTATCGCCTTTAGTGTTTAAGCCATTTAAGTCTCACGTTTTGAAAAAAATCGATTCATACCTAATTTTGAAGCTGGAAGAGTCATTCGTAATTGACATATCACGCCATTTATATGTTCTGTTCAAAATAAAATCACTTAACGACATTTCATTAATGTAGTATGGCAGGCTAGGGAATCGATGCGTGTCAATCTTAGAAGGTTTGTTTGAAGGATGAAGACCAGGATTGGAATATTGCCCTCTTTTCTGAGACTAGCTTGGCCGAGAATTTGTTTATATATTTGGCTTTTTTTTCTTCTAAAATGTGGCTTGTTTGTGTGGCTTTTTAAGATTTTTTTGGCAACTGAAAATATTAATTGAATTTTTTCTACAGTATAACCAGTTTAAACAGTATAAGCAGTTTAACCAGTTTAACCAGTATAACCAATATGATCAGTTTAACCAGTACAACCAGTATAACCAGTTTAACCAGTATAGCACATATAACCAGTATAACCAATATAACTAGTATAACCAATATAACTAGTATAACCAGTTTAACCAGTATAACACATATAACCAGTTTAACCAGTATAACCAGTTTAACCAGTATAACCAATATAATCAGTTTAACCAGTACAACCAGTATAACACATATAACCAGTATAACCAATATAACCAGTATGATAGTTATTGTTGATATTTTGGCTTTTTGGATACTTTTTTGGCTCAAATTTGTTTCCTGTCATTTTAAAAGCACAATTCATTAAGTTGATAAACAGTACCTCCAACATTTCGCATCTGCTCGACTAATATAGGTGTCTGCCTCCTCTCCCCGGTCTTGTATTGCAATGAAAATAGCAAAAATAATTGATATTTTCCTAAACATTTTCAAGTATTTTGCATTTCGGCGAAGAAAAAAAAAAGGGTAAAACAATATTAATTTTACTCTAATTTCCTTTCACTACCATGTGTTTGCCATACAAAATAATCAAATTGGAATTCTATTCTTGTCCATTTATTTCAAAATTACAGCCATTTATTGTCATTTTCTCGCTGTGATTGGTCATTTTCTCTTTTAAAAAAATGGGTAACTTGACATTTTAAGGTGGCGATATTTTATCTCAAATATTGACATTGGTTTGAAGGAAGCAGAACATCCTTGGGACTTTCTTATCATTTTATTTTAAAGGAATCTTTTGTTTCCATTTTCCTACTTTTGAAATACAAGAGTACGCATTCTGAAGGATATTATTTCCAAAGATTCCGGTACATCACGATCATAAGTCAATAGTTAATCAAAAAAACATGTTGCGGATGTTGTTAATTACTATCAAATTCTAGTTTGTCCGTTCAAAACAATTTTTACCATGCATTTTTCAGCAATCACCAATATCATATTTTTTTACACATTCTAATATCCAGTGTACTCAGCTTCTATTTTGAAAATGAATTTCTATTGTCAACATGGACTGGAATTAAGCCTTCACATTACCATTATACTCCATGTTTGGTACTTAATCAACTCTGTACCAGAATAGCGAACAAATATTTTGCTAGTTATTTTGGTACAGAGTTTATTAAGTACCAAAAAAGGAATATACTGGTAATGTGAAGGCTTTATTCCAGTCCATTTTGAAAATAGAAACCCATTTTAAAAAAAGGAGCTGTTTTATACTCAAATCATACAAGATGGACATTTTATGACTTTTTACTCGTTCTGTTCTAAATAAAGTTACGCAGTAACTTTTAGATCGCACGTAATATTTTGACTTTATTATCAACAATTTGAAATATTATAGTCAACATCATCCGTCTTATTTTCTTTGGAGTTTCACCTAGTGGTATTGTGTGAGTGTTTTTGTCATATTGATTGTAAATTACTTTTATATGATTAGTCTTTTAAGAATGTGTAGTATTGGATGATTTTTTACATCAAGGGAAACGAAACATGACTTGTCCTTCTCCTTACAAATTTGTTCCAGCAAATTATAAGCACAAACTTACTGTAGCAAATAGTGAGACCACTTTATATTAATTGAAATAGCCACACAATAAGGATTTCATCCATTGCTTATATGATACTCAGCACCAACTTCCACAAGAAGTAAGGTTTTTAGAATAAAGAAAATAAAGAGGAAAAATCTGACCCGACCTGGTTTTTGATCAGGTCGGGTCTGACTGTCTGAAACTTTAAGGAGCAGAACAACTATATCAAAAACGTGTTCACACACTAATTAAACCCTGCATTATGCCCACACTTTCATTAAACATTAGTCTCAACGTCTGATTTCTTATCCCCATATTCTTAATTTGAATTCCTTATGACTTATTGCTGAGAAAATAGTTGGTAATAATATATACCCTCTCTCATCTGTGGTAGAAGGCTAAGAACTACTACAGTTCCATGTATACTACATTATCCGTTATAAGCTATGCAATATGATACATCAAATATTTACCAGAACTGATGTTTCTAAAGATGATATGAAAACTAAACGACAAATACAAATTGTTCTATGCACTTTATCTGAAACTTGTTTATTATTTTGTTCTAAAATTGTATTCCTGAGAAAGTAGTTGGTCACAACTTATTACCCTTTCTCTCCCGCACTTCTCCGGTAGTATAGGCCTAGTCACGTCTCTGTTGAAGCGCTGTTGGCATTGCACACGTGATGATATCTACTCACGTTGACACTACTTCTCTTTATATACTACATCATCCGTTACCAGATATTCATTTTCAGTACTAAGGTGTTGCTATGATATTAGAACAAAACGAAAAACACAATATTTGATTGTTGATCCAACAAAGTTATACAAATGTACACGAGTCTCTTATGTCCAAACACTATTTGTAATATGGGGAGAATAAAATTTAAGGAAAGATTTCCAAAATCATTTATAAACTTTTCCGCCAATTGAAGAACATTTTCCGAAAAAAGGAAATTTTTCGAAAATTGAAGGAAATTTTACCCCCACCAAACCACCACCACCCCTGCTTCCAACGCCCCTAGTCATAACATATTTCCATATCTCTCCTGTCGTCCCTATAGAAAGGTCATCAGGTATCACGCCCCTGGTAAGGCTGATCGCAATAAGCGACGGAATCCATTCACCCAAAAACTACAACATATCAGTGTATGCTACATCATCCGTCATCCATCCAAAATTCGAGATAGTATATCAAATTTTACGAAATATGTTGCTATGATACGAAAACTACTCGACAAACACAATTTGTTATTTGCATTTTTTCCCTAAATTGTTTGTAAATATTTTCAAGGCATTTTAACTGTAAATCCCAAACCAGCTTTTTCCATGACGTAATCATGACGTCGGTAGCTGAAAAACAAGTTGTTCAAAAGCACGAATAAGTTCCCTCGAGTTTCATCGCTGACGACGTTAAACCATTCACTTAATGACGTCATGTCCAAATATAGCTCACTTGTACCATACATCATTGCTGTATTTGTTTTGAGTGTGTGTTTCCTGATTCTATTTGCATTTATGTTTATTTTTTGAATGAAGAAAAAACTTGGATATTTGATATGGTTTTGATTGCCGAAGTAAAGACAAAGGCTTATCTTGCAATCGATTTTATGCAAAGAAAATCATGTTTCTGTCATTACAATCGATGCGGAAGTATAGCGTTACAATTTTTTATAAGACCAATTATTTACTTATATTAATTATATTTTAGTGGGGCATAGAATACTAAAAAGGGGCTTGAAATTATCAGTTGTAGATCATTGGAATATTTAAAGATCTTCTTCGCTATTTGTTTTTAGTGTTGAATGTCAGAGCCAACAGCTCATATTTAGTTTAATTTCAATCAATACAACTTTCAACAAATGTATTTTTTAGATATATTTTTAATGGGTGTCCGTTAACCTCAAACCTTGTTGTTTGTATAAGATGTTCTCCATCAAGGAAAACAAGGGGAAAATAACATTGTTGGTTTCTTCAGATTCACAGAACGTTTCTCCAATCTTATTTCAGAAATGTTCATAACAACATTTGCTATTCAAACTTTAAACTTTAAATTAAACCAATACTAAGCATTTAGATATATGTTGATTAGCTGTGTTGCTATCTTATGTTTAATTTGATTCTCTACAATATCAAAAGAAACAAATGGATGTGTTTATCCAGAAATTGTCTGCAGAGGAAAATAATGGAAGGTAGTTGGGTATGGCTTTGAGAGAAGCTTATCTCATCAACAGATTATTTTTGCTAAGCAAAATTTTTCCGGCATTACAACGGAATATGGCGATACAAATTTGTGTGCTGTAAGTAATTATCGTGATTAACTACATGTTACTGCGAGATAAATGTTTTTTAATTTTGTAATAATTCTTCATAGTTTCTAAAAATCCCTAGGGGTATATGGAATAAGTGACGTATGACGTTTTAGTCTAAAAAATTCAGTAGATAGAAAATGTCTTTGTTAGATAGATTGCAATGGGTGTGTGAAAGGAATACATAACCTATCTATTACAACTGTAGTATCCTAGTTTCCTATTCAGTCGTTTTTTTAATATTTGAATAATGGTGAGAAAACACATTTAGAAACATGTTCGTTAAACCTATTTAGTAATAAAGGAAAATGTCATGCCTCAATTGTACCCCGACACCTACGACATTGCTACACGCAGCGCCTTCACTCAATATTTCTCAAATAATGTACACGCTGTGTCCTCTTAAACTATTCCCGAAATAAACTCCGTACGTACAGTGTATGCATAATTGTATACTGTATGTATGGCGTGTGGGGGCAATAATGCGTACATTTTTGGTGGCCTTGAGAAGTTCGATTGTCTACCATGTGGAAAAACGGAATATCGCTGATGTAAGTGCGCGAATCTTTCATGTGAATCGAATGGTTGTATATGATAAAGATACAAAGCCTCTTTCATACAATTAGTAGCCTCCCAACCTCCTAGTCAGTATAATTGTGTTTCCCTTCTATTTTTCTACTTGCACACTTAGTTAATGGTGAGAAAACATATTTAGAACAAGTTAATTCAACATTTGTATTAATAAATGAAAATAATCTCCTATAATATTACTTATTTAACTTAATCAAGACGAAATTTTAAGAAAACAAATTAATCAAGATAGTTGACGTACCCTGCTAATAAAGCTGTGCCACCGATCTCATCCAATAGAGTTTCCCATTGCAAGTACACACCTTTGGAGGCTATTTCCTCCATACTCGGCGAGTGTTCGAATATTAGGTAATCCATAACGATATCGTCCGTTCACAATTCTAAGCCAAAATGTCTTGCTAATATATCCAAATAAGATGAAGTGCACAAATTTATCCGGCCATTTTGTTTTTAAATTGTTACTATTATTATACTGTTATGTGCTATGTTTCTGTTTTGTTATTTATATTAACAAAACACATGAAACGGATGTACGAAGGTTACGCTCTCTTCGCACTTTTGGCAATTGTGAACAATGTTCTTAGATTTGTTTCTAAATATAGATCAATCATACGGTGTATACAATCTCCCAAAACATTAAATAAACTTGACTCCTGCAATGTTTATCACACTTGATAAATACTTGTGATAATCACGTTCTCATCCATAAAATAAACCAGTCACTGTAAAATTGCTATTACTTTTTTTTCACTCTGAAAAGCTTATTGGAGAAATATGATCACTGATAAAGAACGTGAATAATTTTCACTGACTTTTAAATCAGTGTTATATTCTAATGGATGGTCGTTGTGTAATCTAAATTGAGAAACAGTAACTTTCCAGTATCCGAGATCCTATTCCTTAATGTATCACATCGATATGGATGCAGTCACGCACTATGTTATGGTTACACGGTAGAATTATTGGAGAGATATAACGTCCCTCATAAACCACTGATTCGAATAGGAGGATACTGTTTAATCCAAATCAAAAAATAGTAACTTTCTATCACCAAGAGTCTAAATGTAGTGAATTGATACACACTATTGTACTATGTTGTGCTTACACAGTGGAGTTATCCAGATGTAATCACGTGTTCTACAGACAACAATATCGACTGATGCACATCTAACCCAATATTCGCTAAGCTGTTATTAGCGCCAACGATTACACACTACGCACTGTCTACTGGAGATGAATTAAAACAATATATCACTGTTTACGATCCCGTTTTGTCGATAACAACTCACACGAATTACTTATTTATGCACAATATATCACTCCTCAAAAGCCATATGTTAAATATGTTAACTTTAAAGTCTTCTTTCCCGTATAATTCACACGCCTTCTACGGAAGATCTACGTACACTTTATATATTAAATGAAGTAAGAATCTGGAGGATAATTATCTTCAAAGGTACAAATTAGACTCGGTTTGCGCATGCGCGCATGAAGTGAGAGATTGCATGAAAGAGCAGAGAGCGAGAAAACTTGGATTCGCAACGTCAGGAATGACGAAAACATCTAAGGCGGGGATCTTCGATCGGTTTATTTAGATACAAAGTTCATATTTGAAGGCAGTTGGACGTACGGTACTATAGTCGTTTAGTGTTAGAAAGTGGAGTGGAGTGGAGTACGGATTTGGATATTATGAAAGGTGATCTGCCATTTTATTACGTGGAGATTTATTTTAACAAGGGTGTTTGTCATTTGTGTGCTTAAGGAATGAAGAGTGTCTTTGAAATTCTCAAAAGGAATATAAATATTGCCGAATTTAAAATATGGCCACAATGTCTTGGTGTATAAATATTAACACAAATTAACATACATTTCCCTTAGAAGATTTGCAGGATGAAGTTTATTTGTATTTTTTTTTTTAACATATATCAAGAAAATTTTGCTTAATGCATTATTCATAAGGATAAATTGGACCGTGTAAATTTAAAGATATGAAATATAGTGTAGGAAATTAAACCTACCTGTATTGTCCATGAGGATTTGTTTAAAAGTATAATGCAACAATTTTCTAATTACATTGTTGTTATGGGCCCATCTCACAGTGGTACACCTATTTTGTCATAGAACTTCGTTTGGTTGTATGGAGTTTGGGAAAAGCTGGAAGTGGACTCTTTAAAATAGTGTATGCAGTAATTTACAAATAGCAAAGCCAAAGGTTATCTCAAGTTATTGGGGAAGGAGGTGGGACAAGATGACATTAAAGGTAATCAATACATGGCATGGAATCATGAAATTATACATTAGCGGTTTACATTGGTTTAGCAGTCCCCCCACCCCCCCCCCCCCCACTTCCCCCTCCTCATCCCCCACCGAAATCCGTCCCCTACATGTAACCTTTTTAATAAACTGTGTGTAGAGTTGAGATATCACGGAATGTTTTTAGCAACCGCTGCAGGAAAATATGAGTATAAGGTCATAAAGTACATTTTATTCAATTTAAAATAAAGTTTTCGGAATTTGTATTTTATTTTGCGGTGAGAAAAAAAAATGATTTTGGAAGGTATATCACCAATCAGAAAATAATTGTATATTGCCTCCTAAAAAAGGTCCACTGAAGCCACTGGAATGAAAATAATTTTGTAATTGCCCCCTAGATATTTGTAAGTTGTTTTTTTCAGTTTGTTTATGAAAGTGAATCTTTTTTTTTTTTTTTTGTAACCACTGTTGTGCAAAACTACGGAAGTGTATTGTTGCCAAGAAAAATGAAAAACTAATAATTTATCTTGTTGCCAAGATTTTTTTTTATCATGTTGCCAAGATTTTTTTATCTTGTTGCCAAGAGAAAAACAAATCTGATACAAATGGGTGGGTAGAAAGATACGAACTAAAGACATGTCGTTAGCGAGGCTTAATTGCTTTATTTCCTACCTTGGTTGAGACAGAAACAGTAGTTTGATCTGAATGACAGGTACCTGGCCTGATAATTACTAACATAGTTACTAAGATTCGACTAAGAAGAAGATATCGCGCGCAGCGCTCCTGATCCTATCCTTGATACGCTATATATACAGATATATACGTACGCGAGTTTCAGTAACCTCGAGGTCATATCTAGTACAACCTTGTTACCGAGTATAAATATTCTGGGCAACTTTTCTAAATTACGAAAAGTTTTCTGCCAACTTCTCGAAATTACGAACAGTTTTTGGTCAACTTTACGAAAATACAATTTTTTTGAGGCAACTTCATTAGAAATAGCTTTGTTTAAAAGCAGGAACTTCTCAACCTGCCTTTAAATGGAGCAGGGCCGGTCGAAGAAAAAGTTATATATTTCTTTGTTATCCAAACCACAAAACTGTATACAGTTACACCTCTCTACAGCTCCTTTATAATAACAACTACTCCCACTGACGTTACATGGTATTTTTAATGACACACATCTGAATATAATGGCAATCCTTTGTAATAGAAGTAGTAATCGAAATCAATGCTGGCATTGTTTGTCTTTGCTGCTGGGGAAAGGTAAAATGAACTATGAGCATAGAACTATTTAAAACTCAATGTTATGATGCAAAGTTAATTTTGTTGAATCATGTGGTTAATTTTTTGCTTGAAAATTGCAGGCCAAATGTTTAAGCAGTGCCTTAATAATGTTTTCGAAATTGCAAAAATATTTTCGAAAATACGAAAAGATTTTCAATTTTTTTTTTCTTCTTGGTAACAAGATATTTGTTTTCTTCCTGGCAACAACACGCTTCCGTACAAAACAGCAAGTGAATAGTGAACGATTATTCCATTTAGTCCAGTGCAAATAGTTTTTTTACAGCGGTCTTTGGAATTTCGAAATCTTCTGAACGGAGCTGGTTCCCTCGGCCGAATAGTGAGGGCTAGTGTTTGCTAATTTCATAGATCATACGTTATATCTGTGGCTAATTTATGAAGATTTCAATCAACAGAAGTTGCATCACACGGTCTGCTTTTTACATAAATTTTCACTCATCGCCAGCAAGCAAACAAATTCTAGAAAGTCAATGGGAAAACACGTACAAATTTCGAATACTCGGGTCGGGATTTAGTTATGTTTAAAATACATCGTTCCGCAAAAGTATTCGATTTTGTCTGAGACTCACACTAAATACGCCTTCACTATTTGGCCGAGGGTACCTTTAAGAGTTTCGCTGGCATTTGTCCTCTTGTAAAATATAAAACAAGTTGGTTGGTTGGTTTACCAAGGTTTATAACATCCCAGCAGACCTCCATTGAAGTATTTACGTCTAGTTTTATTAAGCACTTACAAAGCACTGGTTGGAGACCCACCAAGAATCAGGGTTGTATATTGTACTTTTAGAAGCCAAATTTGAAAAAAAGATTATGGCTTTTTTGGCCTCAAAAAATAACATTTGGCTTTTAGAGAGTTTTTGGCTGTAAAACTTCTTATTTATCATAATTCTGACCTTTTTTCAAAGATTTTAAGTAATAAGTAATAAATAATCTTTAAATGTATTTCAGGTCTGTATTTTTTAGATTCTCTGTATTTTGTATCACTTTGTATTTTATACCTCTTTATTCGATTCCTCTGCTGTATTTTATCCCTCTGTATTTTATCCCTGTATTTCATCCCTCTGTATTTTATCCCTCTGTAATTTATCCCTGTATTTTATCCATCTGTATTTTATCCCTCTGTATTTTATGCCTCTGTATTTTACCCCTCTGTATTTTATCCCTCTGTATTTTATCCCTGTATTTTATCCCTCTGTATTTTATCCCTCTGTATTTTATCCCTGTATTTTATCCCTCTGTATTTTATCCCTTTGTATTTTATTCCTGTATTCTATCCCTCTGTATTTTATCCCTCTGTATTTTATCTCTGTATTTTGTCCTTCTGTATTCTATCCGGCCTCTGTATTTCATCCCTGTATTTTAGCCCTCTGTATTTTATCCCTCTGTATTTTATCCCTGTATTTTATCCCTCTGTATCTTATCCCTCTGTATATTATCCTTGTATTTTATCCCTCTGTATTTTATGCCTCTGTACTTTATCCCTCTGTATTTTATTCCTGTATTTTATCCCTCTGTGTTTTATCCCTCTGTATTTTATCCCTCTGTATTTTATCCCTGTATTTTGTCCCTCTGTGTTTTATCCAGCCTCTGTATTTTATCCCTCTGTATTTTATCCCTGTATTTTGTCCCTCTGTATTTTATCCGGCCTCTGTATTTTATCCCTCTGTATTTTGTCCCTCTGTATTTTGTCTCTCTGTATTTTATCCTTCCTCTGTATTTTATCCCTCTGTATTTCATCCCTCTGTATTTTATCCCGCTGTTCTTTGTTTATTCTCTGTTTTCTGATCACTCTGTATTTTATGCCTCTTTATTTGATCCCTTTGCTGTAATTTATCCCTCTGTATTCTATTCCGATGTATTTGTTTTATTCTCTGTGTTTTCTGATTACTCTGTAATTTATGCCGCTTTATTGCATCCCTCTACTGTATTTTAAGTGTATTTAAGCTTGTTTGTTGTGTTTTATACATTAATCCTTTCAACGTACTTGCTTTACTTGTTAACTAAATAACTAAACAGCTTGGGCAGTCCAGCTGTTCGTTTTCTTCAGATTACGGGAAATTTGAAGGTATGTGGGCGCAGGGACGTAATTGGTCTCTTATCAAAAAGTGGGTGGACAAGAGGCAAATTTCTTTCAAAATGTACTGAACTCATGTGAGGGACATGTCCATCTGCCCCCAGGAATTACGGCCCTGTGTGGGCGTGTAGTCGCAACTTTAGCTCAATCGCTTTAAAATCTATTGAAAATTATTGAAAATCTTCATCAAAGAAATACAAATTCTTTTTACAGCATTTTTCAATTTCAGGCACAATTTGCATATTTTACGACGTATAACAGCAAACTTGGTATTTTTATGTTATAAATCCTGTTTTTAAATGTCTATCATGATTCTTTTAAGTGGTGTAGCAAATTGTGTGTGTGTGTGTGTGTGTGTGTGTGTGTGTCAGTGCCATGCCCCAATTACATTCTACCAGGAATAGACTTTCCTATCATTTATAATGTTTAGGCTGTTAGAAAATCAATTTTAAACTTTACATAAAGATTTTAAACTGTTTCGTCATACAGCAAAATAATCTGTTCTTTCTGTCTGTGTAGAAATGACTGGTGAAATAAGTCTATTATAAAAAGGTTGATACCCCAAACCTCACTTTCTAAAAATTGTTAATGCATTTTAAAGAAAATTGAAAATAATATTCGAATTATTTTCCCTTAAACTTTCTTCGGTTGGTAAATTATAATTATACCATAACAGATTCTGTTTTTACTACATTCCTGACATATCCAATGGTTTTTAAGTAACAAAATCACGGAAAATATCTGATAGAATACATAACGACTTTGACGAATCTAAGGATGCGATGCCACAGCAAATCTGACGTCAGCCGTGTATACACTAATCAGTGTTGTGGACATGGTTACATTTTCAGGGAGGCAACAATCCTCTCTAGGCGGCAGAGCTATAAAGATAGACATTTTCAAACAAAAAAATAATGTATTAATTTCCGAGTACCCCAGGGGGTAGGAAAAGCCACCTCTCAGTGGAGGGGAGGGGCAAGAACCCCCACAAGATATCCCACTTACAAATGGGGAAATCGGAAGGTAAATTAGTTTCCATCGAACGTTGCTGCTATTTGGAAATAGCTAATAGCCTGAAATATTTTTTCTAAATGTTGTTGAAATTGTGACCATATTATCCTGCTCAGAGGCTGACAAGTTTAACTCGTTCCTGTTTTGACATAGTGGTGAATGTGCAAAAGAAGTGTTTCGTTTTGCCATAGTGAACGATGTGCAATTAAAAATGCTTAAGTTCAAATAAATATGATTTACAAATATCTGACATTGCCTTTTTGTTGTTTATTTATTATTACACTTAAATATAAAACGAGGAAAATATTACAAAATTTAGTCAAATGCTTTTAAAGCTGTTCGTCAGTTTGTCAAAACGAAAAGAAAAGAAGTGTTTTTAGTCGATCCTACTACATTCGACAAAACAGGGACGAACTGAAGAGCACAAGGATGTTCTAGCATTTTCCTGGACTTCTTTATATTCTTATCTAACATTTTCGAGGAAAAAAGGGGGGGGGGGTGTACCATTGACTATAGCCATGGTGTCCGTCCAATGTACATCTTGCACATGTAGAATATGTCCCTTCTCGGGTGTGGGACTTAAGTGCCCGTAATAAATTTCAATATCGGAATGTTTAATTATATACAATTATTTCATTTCCAAACGGTCCGGTTTCCAATAGGAATGATACGCGATATCCCAAAATGAAATGGGAAATGATCAGATGCAATAATGGGTTGAGTCACAGTGGGTAATGCAAATGATATTAATTATCCCGTTCTGCACTCCCCTTCCATTACCCCTTTCCCTCTCCCTTATCCCGCTAATGTGCTAAAAGGGTCGTGATTTCAAGCATCTAATCAGAAGTAAGCATCCTTTAAATCAGAGTTATTTAGTGAATTATAATTGCAGCTTTCGTTTTCCAAATTTAACTATAAATAGCAGGAAAGTCAACAAACGAGGAGAACACAATTCAAGTACTGGTTGCAATTAATTGTGTCGAGTTATATATTTCTTTCTCATTAAAAACAAATGTAACTTACATATACCTAACGGTTGCAATTACATTATGTCTTATACCAGTGGAGTGGTGCTAATATTGAACAGTCCGGAATTGCCCCCCCCCCCTTCCCCCCTCTCTCCACCCTTCACCCCCCCCCC
>JAIGNY010004502.1:120000-165000 GCA_020152595.1 Chiridota heheva
TGTTGAAATTGTCTCTATGACATCACAGATGTTGCCAATCAGTCACTTTTGTCCAAATTCAAAAATACTTTAAAATTTCGTTACTTTTAAACGGATTAAGATATTATATATATTATCATATTAGGAAACTTTGTTTCTAAACCTTTTCTCTATCATATGAAAAAATGAAAATTAATGGGTATATTTCTTTAAAGGATTAGTTCAGTGGTCAAGCCAGCTTTCCGCCTTATGTAAAAAGAACTTTAAAAAGAAACAAAATGATGCAGAAAGGGCACAAAAATCTTATTCCGGTAAAGTTATATTCAAGTTTAAAACTCTCTTATCTGTGTAAAAATGACATGGTATAATAAGTCTATCCCGCAAAGTTGTGGCTTTCATCCTCACATTCTTAAGAATTGTTAATGTATTTTAAAGATTTTCTTTTTTCTATTTTACTATTTGAATTGTTTTTTCGCGAAGTTTATTCAGGTGGTAAATTATTATCACCCTTACTAAGATTATGTTTTCCTACATAACTTTCCTGACATATCCAATGCTTTTTAAGCCACAAAATCGCAGAATAAAATATGGTAGAATACATAATGACTTTGAGGAACCTGAGGCTGTGACGTCACAACTAGTTTGATTTCTGTCTTTTCTACACAAAATGATACCAACTTTATATACCTCCTTAACAGAATGAGATTTTTGTATTCTTTCACCATTCTGTTTCTATCGAAGTCCCCTGATCTGACCCCTAAAATAATCCTGTTAGAAGATATTAAGGTTCTGTCTCACACGGGTAAAGTATACAGTACAAGGTTGACGTACCCATCTCATTGTGAGCAGGTGAGGTAGCATGCCTATTAATGGGAACATAAATGTTCCTATTAATGGAAACATTTTGCTACATGGAAGCCGCCATTTTAGATATTTCCCATGATCCTTTGTTGTCCTAACCTAAAAACCTAATGCAATGTTAATTTTTTTTTAATTTGAAATACGTCTGGGCAAAATATCTTTGCTTGGAGAAAATTAAAACTTATGAAAATACCTTCATTACTGTCATGGCTACAACTTTTCCACTCCCATTTAACATGTTCACCACGCCGTTTTCGAAATATGAGATAAAATAGACAATAGAGCTAGGTTTTTAGGCGCAAAACGGCCATTTGGAAAATTCAAATGTTTTCAACACAATTTTGGTATTTCAAGTACATAAATTAGAAACTATGACAATTTATCGCAACATCTGAACAATATGGCTGCATGACTTCAATATTCTCGTGTGTTATAAATGTTCCTATTAATAGGCATGGTTCCGGACTGGTGAGGGAATTGATTTCATTTTAATTTCGTTCAAGAGATATTCAAGTTCTATCTCATATGTGTAAAGTCTATGACGTGCTCATCCTCTCTTTCTCAAAACGTTTCTTACAAATTGAATTTTGTTTTCAAACTTTCAAGTAGTAAATAAATCATATATTGCATATTTTATCCAATTTTCAAGAAATATATAATATAATATATATATATAAAGACTATGAGGAATCTGCCAGGCTGTGATGTCACAACTATTCTGATTTCAGTCGTTTCCTCATAAATAACACGAAACTTTGAATTCGAATATCTCCTTTACGAAATAAGGTTTTTGAATGTTTTCTTTGTCATTTTGTTTCTTCTAAAGTCTTCTTACAGGTAAAAGAGACTTGGGTGAATGTATTTTTACAACTAGTCTGATTTCAGTCGTTTCCATACAAATGAGACAGATATTTAAATACTTTATTTACAATACATTTTTCGAATGCTTTCTCCATCGTGTTGTTTCTTACAAAGTCTTCTTTTAGATAAAATGGACTTGTTAAGAAATGTCTTCACAACTAGTCTGATTTCATATTGTTTCTACTCAAATGAGACGGAATTTTAAATTCGACTATCTCCTGAACGGAATAAGATTTTTGAATGCTTTTTTCACCATTTCTTTTTTAAGTCTTCCTTCAGATGAGATAGACTTGCGATAACAGGATGACGTGTTTTAAAATCATTCTAATCTCAGTCGTTTCCATACAAAATGAGTAGTAAACTTTAAATTTGAATACCTTTTTAAGAGAATATTGTTTTTGAATAATTGGTATACAATAATTTATACTTGACTACTTCCTTAACGGAATAAGATTTATGAATGTTTTCCTCATTGTTTTGTTTCTTTTCAAGTCCTCTCATATACGATGGACTCTTTGACCACTAAACTAATCATTCCTCTGAAGTAAAACCTTGCTTACCTTCGTCGCAGTTGAGACCAGTGGACCCTGGATAGCATTTACAGCCGTAGGGATCTTGCAGACAGTGCTTAACGCTTTACATCCTCCAACAATTTCGCACTCGGCCACTTCCCTCGTGGTGGGAACTGTTTAGTCAAAAATAAGAAAGTTTAGATTAATCTAATAATAACAAGATGGGACCCCTTGGCTGCAGGACCAAGGCAAGGGGATTACCCTTCACCGTCATCCTCCTCCCCCCACCCCTCGCCCCTCTGCTCCCTCTACTGCTCAAACTTTGAGATAGAAAATCAGCATGTGTTAATTGGAAGGTGATATATTGCCCAATATACAGGGAGCTAAACATGGGGGATGATTCTGTTTTCAAACTGTCGAAACCTCCCTGTATTGTGGGCAATTACTAATCACTTTCCATGTTGATTATCCATTTGTCAATAATCTAGCTTGCAAAATACCAAGGACGATATGACGATTCCACCCGATCAGAAAGTGCAAAATAAAACAAATGTTTGATTTAATTTTCTGGTTGATATGATGATTTTACTCGGTGAGAAATCTTGAAATCATCAGTTTTAACTAATAAAATTGCTCGAAATTGGAATAGGTCGATTTCAGAACTTATTGAACATTAGACAGTTAGATCGCATTATAGACGCCTGCATAATTTCTCCAAGTGAACATAAATCACACCTTTATTCAATATAGTATGTACATTTGACGTTACACGCACTCAGGTGACGTCACTTAGCTGGGTACCGGAAGAAAAGTTGATGTAATGACCCCTGTACGAATTACACTACTACTGATGTAAAAAGCAGACAGATACTTTCAGTGAACTAGTAAACAAAAACAAATAGAAAATGCAAAATTGACTATTTTTTAAACGCAAAGTAACCAGAAATTAATGTTTTTCATGTTATCAATGCTCAGTTTTAAAGGAGCACTAGACCGAAAGTGAGGGCTCCCTTTGTGAATTCCACAGATATATCATCCGCATAAGATTGATAAACTTCATGCCTCCATAACCCACAGATGACGTGAGGGCAAATGTTATTTGAATATTCATATTAACCAGAAATTTGTTATGCCAGTGACAAATGCCAACACGTGGAGACAAACTGTGCTGTGCTCTTTTTTTTTATGTTTCCTTCGATTATTTTCCGGATCATGCGCAGATGACGCCGTAGCACATACTGTGACATACACTCTAAAAAATGTTAGGTAAAAAAATCCTGGTTAAAATAATTCCAGCACGTTCCTGGTTACATTCATGCCATTTCGATAGTTTTAATCTTTAACATAACTATCCTGGTGAAAAATCATTATCTCATTGGCAAAATTTGTCCAGCTTGTGAGACACCGCTTCTGATTGGCCAATTTTGCCTCGAAGCATTCTGCTGTTGTTACGGTACGATACATATACGCGCTCAACGTTCAGCAGGCCAAGTACATCAGGTGCTCAGCTTAACGTTCGCGTGTAAAGTCGGCAGAATGGATCAATTTGTGTCAAATAAATACAAAATAAGACTAACTTTTTCCATTGCCGTTAATCTTTATGTTTTTAATACATTGCTATTCGTATGGTTGGTAATTATTTTTCTTTAAATTCCATGAGTAGGCAGGCCGCATGTCGTTACGTATCGTACTATATGTAACTCAGTGTAATGTCTAGCCTAACACTAGGCTTATTCACAATGTTACACTACATATGAAGACTATACATGTATGGCCTAGGCCTAAGTTAGGAATTAATCACATGCAACAGGGCACATTTTTATTTTTTGTTGTTGGACTTGGTAGTTTTGTGTTAGTACATTGCTATTGGAATGGTTGGTGATTATGTATCTTCAAAATGTATTAGTAAGCAGGTGGAATGTAACCAAATTTTACCAGGAATTTAATCTTCTTTGGCCGTTTTCACCAGGAAGTATGTTGATTACTATTTCACCAGGATTTCTTAATGAAAACTACCAGGAAAGAGTGTGTTATCTACATGCACCGCACCTAGTGAAAATTGTTATCTTTCCTAGTAAAACTTACCAGACATTTTTTTAATGTATAATGTATAAATACTGGCATTTTCATAATATATATATATATATATATATATATATATATATATATATATATATATATATATATATATATATATATATATATATATATATATATATATATATATATATATATATATATATATATATATATATATATATATATATATATATATATATATATATATATATATATATATATATATATATATATATATATATATATATATATATATATATATATATATATATATATATATATATATATATATATATATATATATATATATTTTGTTTATTTTAATATTTCTACTTTCACTTTTCCATTATGTCTTTTATGTATTGAATGATTTTCATCATGTTTCTGTGCAAAGTATACCCATGGAGTTATTAGTCTATAGCTTCGTGATTTACCAAAGAAACAAATACAACATAAATACGAATAAGATGATCTTTTATATACGAAGTCTTACTTGTTTCGCATTGTGGCCCCTCAAAGCCAGGTGGGCACAAACAAACGGGTAATTCATCAATGAAAAGCAAGTGATCCGGACATACCCCACCATTATAACAACTACAGGCGCCAAACTGTTCGGGATCTTGCGTGATGCATCGGGTGTTTTCATTAGTTTGCACTTCATACTCGCCCCCCGGACAACCTGCAGTATAGATAATTGAGTGAAAGTAAAACTGGTAAGAAATGAGGTTAGGTATTTGAAATGTTGATTGATTGGTACAATGAATGAATTAGATTGGAGGAGTATGAATATCATGGAATGAATTGTACTTTCTCTCCATCTTACCCATTAAATAGCATACTTGATTTAGTGTTACAAAAAAAAAAAAAAAACTGGTACATTGTTACAGGTCACATGTTTGATAGAAATGGGCGGATTGATTGGTACAAGGAATAAATTAGATTAGGGGATGAATATACTGGAATCAGAAGTACTTTCACGTTATGTTCCCATCCGTTCAATCCGCAGTATAGACGATTGAGTGACAAGAGAAACTGGTACATTGCTTGAGATGAAATATCGATTGAGTGACAGGAGAAACTGGTACATTGCTTGAGGTGAAATATCGATTGAGTGACAAGAGAAACTGGTACATTGCTTGAGGTGAAATATTTGATATGAATGGTGATTGATTGGTGTAATTTATTAATTAGATTGGAGGATGGATATATTGGATTCAGAAGTATACTTCCACTTTTTGTTCCCCAAAGTAATATAAAGAATTGCGTGATAAAACAAAATACATTGCTTCAAGATATTTGATACAATTGGTGATTGCTTGGTGAAATGAATAAATTAGATTGGAGGATGGCAGTGGCGTCGGTAGACCCTTTTGATTGGGGGTGTGTCAAATTACAAATTTACCGACGAAAGACTTCGACGCTACCGACTAAAATATATTCCACATTCAGGGCCCCCATAAAGTCAAACATTTTGAGAAGCAAAAAAAAAAAAATGGTCATTGATCCAAAATCGCGGAACGAGTGCCATTATATTTATTGTTTCAATTTGTTTTGTAAAGTTTTCATCGTCTTTGGTGGAAGTTTTACCGTTGCGGACTTTCATTTGCGGACAGGTCTTCAATTTTACCGACAACTTTACCGAAAGTGGGGGTGCATTCCCCCCCCCCCCCCCTGTGGGGTGAACCCCTCCCCATCCCCACACACACATATACACACAACGGTATTTACGCCCCTGGAGGATGGGTATCTTCCTGCGGAATAGCCTACAATATAGATGACTGAGTGATAGCAAAACTGGTACATTACTACAGATTAATTATTAGATAGGAATTGTGGTTGATTGGTGCGAGGAATAGATTAGATTGGAGGACGGGTATATGTTATATATTAGATTGGAAGACGGATATATGTTATATATTAGATTGGAAGACGGATATATGTTATATATTAGATTGGAAGACGGATATATGTTATATATTAGATTGGAAGACGGATATATGTTATATATTAGATTGGAAGACGGGTATATGTTTTAAATTAGATTGAAAGACGGATATATGTTATATATTAGATTGGAAGACGGATATATGTTATATATTAGATTGGAAGACGGATATATGTTATATATTAGATTGGAAGACGGATATATGTTATATTTGATGATGGATTGTTGGTTGGTGCAATGACTTTGATTCACTGAAAGATGGATATTGGATTACAATATAGATGATTGGGTGCCGCAAAAACTAATATGAATAGTGGTGGTATGTGCAATGAATGATTTAGAATGGAGGAAGGATGAACTGAATTGAACTGTATATTAACTGGACGAATGACCAGGGTGTTATAGATTGGTTTGAATTGGATTAGGAATTTGAAAATTTTGAAGACAAATTTGGTACAATTGTAGCATAAATTTGGCAACATTTTTCGAAAATTGAAGCAAATTGAAAATGAAAAATATTTCACAAAAATTGAAAAACATTACCCCAAAATTTTTTCAAACAATTGTAGATTTCCCGATTATATGATGGAAACCGAATTTTCCAATGCAATTTCCACTTGTAGGATATTGTACGGTTCTCATCCCCCGAAGGGCGCCGGGGGGGGGAGGGGGAACCTGGTGACATGGGGAATGTGTCCTCCCACTCTTGTTGGCCACAAAAGCTCTATGGAACATTTTTTCATACTGAAAAATCAATACACCAGCCTATACCTTTATTTTCCCCGATTATATTGAGTAAAAACTCATTAAAAAGGACAACCTTTGTAATTGGACCAGGGAAAAAATGACAATGCCGTAGACTTTTGTGCCTCCACCCTCCCCCTCTCCTTCCTCCATATTCTTTGCAAAGTTCCAAGAGTGCCCCAAACAAACTTGCGTGTTTTTTTCTTTTCTTTCAGAAAAGTCACTTTATTACAATGGACCTTTTTACTGACGGATTAAAGGAAGTAGCACAGACATTTGCTATGTGCAAGCAACCCAAATCTTAATAGTGGTGCACCTTTACTTTTGGGTCAAAAACTTAAAATGGGGGTCCTAACCTCTATCTGACTTGTTGACATGGCCCTAATTCATGGAGGACATGGGAACATGTCACCCCCACCTCCATTTTTTGTAAAAAAATCAGTACATTTGTTGGAAATTTGCCTCTTGTCCCTCACGTTTATGATAAAGGTCAGTTCTCCGTCCTCCACTCACCCTGCCTCCCCCTTCCCCCTTACACTTTCTGGGGGAGAGTTACGGCCCTGCTCGCTAAAGACTGATAAGACCGAGTTGAATACTGATATACCGAGTTTAACTGATTTTAGCAACTGAGAAAATAATGAATATTCTCCTGAACCATTCTTAGAACTCCTTACTACTTGCTTACATTGTTTGGGGCAATCAATATTCCCAAAGATGATCAGTACATGCATTGAACTAAAATCTATCAATTTCCCAATTTGTGTAGATCTTGCTACGAAATTTTCGTAGTTCCCCGAATTTTGGTCCTATCTAAGTTGTTATAAGTTTTCGTACCTGCAAAAAAATAAGAAGGAAGGGAAAAAAGCTGTAGTTTTCGGACTGATCATAATATCTCGGTGGCGAGGAAGGGGCATAATTTCCCCCTAAAGCTATGATAATGTCGTTCATGTTTTCAAACTGCTTCAGTCGGAAAATACCCATCAAGTTTGTGTTCCACAGATTCAAGCATCTTCTACCGCCACTACCAAGGTGCGACCCTTTTTTCCCCTTCCCAGGGAAGATTTAAAGAGCAGATACGTCTATAACTCACGTCGAACGATCACAAGAATAAGCAATGCAAATCCACGTTTTCTTCGGTTCCGTCTTGATACCTCATACAGCCCATCATGCGTGCCTTTGCTCGCCTCTTCAATCTTTAAAGTGAATCGTCGGTTGTTATCTATTTTCTTGGCGTTTCTCTTCCACTCAAGCTGCCTTTTCACCTTGTTCCCCACTGGCAGTATACCGATGCGCGTTGACGCCCCACTGTCCAAGACGACCGTGAGACCGTGACGCCGTGGTCGGAGTGTATCTGGGGATGATATCAAGTTAATCGATCATTTTTCAGTGGTCAGACGGGTATAAGGATGCTTAAGCTGACGTATAGTCAGATAGTGGTCACATGACTTTGTTTACATCGCCATTGTGTAAGGAAATAACACTGCCGTTTGTGGTACACGTTCGTTTGCATGTTGTAATATAAGATTATTTTTTGTAAGATAATTATGTCGGAATCTTGCTGTGCCGTTGATTGAACTTATAGACGTGATAAAAATTACTTGAAGTATAACTTGCAGGGTAATTTTGTCTCTAAAATAACAATATAAATTAAAACAAATAATTCGTCAGGCCAGTTTTTTTAACCAGCGCGTGTTTTATATGCCCAGCACGTGTTCTATATGCTCAGCGCGTGTTTGACATGCCCATGCGTGCCTTCATCACCAGCGCGTGTTTTAGTAGGACCGCGTCTGTTTTTGTACATGTGATGTGACTGAGCTGTGTAAAGATCAAATGCGCAACGCGCCAATGCTTTACCCTGCAAAATGGTTTCCAGTTGAATTATAGTCACGTGATGAAATCCCTCCATAGCTATGGACATAGGCGGAAATCCCGGCCCGACGGTGAACGGGGGAAATGTCCCTAATAATTGTGCTTAAGCCCCTAAAAATGAAGTCTTATATAAAGCCAATGTGCTGGCTACACCACGGTCTGGTTGTCCTCACCCCTGCACCCCCGTATTGTTTTAACAAAGAAATAGCATCAACACGCGTACATTTCCGCATAGGTATATACAGGACCGATAAGAGGGTTACGCCCTAGGGGTGGGAGGGGAGGTAAATTGAAAATCCGGGCCCGTATCGGAAATCTCTGAAAACAAAAAAAGTCATCTCATCGCCTATTTCTGTTCCAGGTTTATACCGTTTTAGCCATTGTCAAGCGCCAAAAGTTGGGGCCTGGCTGTTTGAACGCAAATCCCTTTTCTTAAAGGATTAGTTCATGGGTCCATCTTACATGCCGTATATATCACAACTAGTCTGACATGTCTGATTTCAGTCGTTTCTACACAAATGATACCTAATTTTAAACTTAAATATCCGAGCCTTAATTGAAATGTTGACTCTCAATTGCTTTCTTCACCATGAGTCTTGTTACTATTACGTTCAGTGATATAAACTGATCAAATAGGAGAATTACCACCTTTGGATGTCAGACCCACATAACCGAGACAAAAACCCTGGTTAACCCCAAGTAAAATTAAAAGATAAAATTGATAGAAAGATAATAGATTGCGATGTTTTAAAAATATTGTTAAAATTCCCAAACTTCCGTACCTGAATTTGAAGCTATTATCATAGGTTTCAATGGGGACAAATGATTAGATAGTTATGTTACCAATACACCTTTGAAAAATAAAATCTTACTGCTGTTCTGTTGAATGATGAGTGGGATAACGGTGTTCATCCCACTGAAAGTGTAACCGGTAGCTCGGTATGCTCCATACCGGTTACCCACAAGAGGGTCTGATTTCGGTAGCTTAACGTGAATACCGTCGGGAGTGGACTGAAGTTGAATGTTGATGTTTCTCTCCATGGTTAGAGGCATGTGTATAAGGTTAGGGCCTCCGTCTTGATTCCTTGCGATACCCGAGCAATAAAACTCCGGATCTGGCTTTGAGTTCTTGCGACCAATGTATGAATTTTTGAGGAAGCATTCAAATTTGGTCACGTCTGTAAAAAAGGATCAACATTTTTCTACTGTGTTCAAGAACAGGGTTATACTGTAGCGGATTATAACGGGGGGAGGTGGAAGGAGGGGGTGACATCTGCCCGGCCCCGATTTTGACCGGCCCAAATTATTTTCTACCTGGCCCTAGCAAGGCTTAATCCAATTCTGAAGTGCAGTAGTGAAGCGCATACCCGTACTACCCCGGGGATATGGGCGTACAACTCAAAATGTTTATAACTCCCCTTAATGTTTTGTTTTCGTTTTTTTCTCCCATAAACCCTACTCATTGAAAATGATAGGAAAGTCTTTTCTTGCATACTTTGATTGGAGATATGGTAAAGACCAGTGGTGGCGCCAGGATTTTGGTCATGGGGGAGGGAGTGCAAGAGAGGGATTTTTTTTTATGCTTATTAATCAAATACTTAATTTTCTTCCCGCCTTGAACAAGGTTTAACCCGGTCTGTGCTATGATAAAATCTCTCTTTTGGAGGGGATTTCTCTACACTTTAACTTTTGTCGTCTTCAAGATCAGTTTGTAAGTATATTTACCCCGCTAAGCGTAGCGGGGATATTTACGAGAGTTATACTTACCTTCCATGCTATATATATATATATATATATATATATATATATATATATATATATATATATATATATATATATATATATATATATATATATATATATATATATATATATATATATATATATATATATATATATATATATATATATATAATATATATATATATATATATATATATATATATATATATATATATATATATATATATATATATATATATATATATATATATATATATATATATATATATATATATATATATATATATATATATATATATATATATATATATATATATATATATATATATATATATATATATATATATATATATATATATATATATATATATATATATATATATATATATATATATATATATATATATATATACATATATATATATATATATATATATATATATATATATATATATATATATATATATATATATATATATATATATATATATATATATATATATATATATATATATATATATATATATATATATATATATATATATATATGCAATCTGGTCACATGACCGGATTCTAACGCACTTCTAACCGACCTTAAAAACGTAGTTACCAGCCCAGTCCTGACCTCCATATTACCTCTACTAACCCTCACTTAACATTCCACTGATGTCTGAACGAGAGGGGAGGTGGGCCGGGTTGCATGGACGGTAAGTATAACTCTCGTAAATATCCCCGTACGCTTAGCGGGGTAAATTTACTTCTAGTTATACCTTACCTTCCATGCTATAAATATGCAATCAGATTGCAACCGACAATAGGAAGGAAGGGAAATCAGGTCGCAGCACAATTTTCTAAAGGCTGGTACTAAAACTCACACTAGTCTTATCCTGCTTAAAGGACGAAGTTCCTTCTCCTCTGAAGGACGAAAGACCTCCGAATAGGAACTATCAAAAATAGTAACCTGCTGCTTATGATCAGAGAACAGAGAGCACTCTGTTCAGATTAACTGAGGTAAAACGTTTACAGACCAAAGGTTAAACATCTGCAAAAACATGCGAACATAACCAAACTATAAACAACGTTCAATCAGTCAATACGTCATGACGAGAACTCACCAGATTCGTCAGAGGACCGGAGCGGTTTAGGGATCAAACCGTCTGTAAAGTTAAACTAAGCAAAGGCAGCCAGAACCGCGGCAGAACCGAGTTAGTAAAACATAAACGAAATAAAAAGGTGCCGAAAATCGGCAAAATTCCGTTAGTACAATAACGAAAGAACAATCGCCAAAACAACGGCAAAGTTTCGTTAGTAGGAATAAACGAAATAAAAACAGCCTGAACAATGGCCAAAAAATTTTGTTAGTAAAAAGAAACAAATTAAACGTGCCAGAACAGCGGCCGAAATTCGTTAGTGAGCGATTAAGACGTTACAAAATTTAACGTAATAACTCCAACAGAACGAGAGAACGTGAATAATTGAAAACAAGAATATTCACCCCAAGAAAGGGGTGGTTATCCTCTTGAAAGAACGACCCTTACAACTCCGCCTTGATAGTCTGGTATATCCTTCAGATATGCGGAGACGAACGTGGCTGGTGTTTTCCATACCGCAGCAAAAAGAATCTCGTTGAGAGGAACCCCACCAAAAAGCGCAATTGATGTAGCTATGCCTCGTACCTGATGTGCCTTAACCGAACGTTCTGTGAATAACGCGGATTTATTGTACGTGATTGCCTGAACAATCCAACGTAAAATCGTATCACGCGAGACGGTGCGATGTGGATTTTGTAAGGACACAAATAAGGCGGTGACGTCGTTCCGAAAGGATTGCGTACGTTTAATATAGTGTTTGAGACATCGAACAGGGCACTAGGCCTTGTCCTCTGCCGTGTCAGAAAACGTAGCGAGCGACGGAAGGAAAATAGGTTCCGGTAAAAACTCTAATGTCTGATTCTTGGCTAAGAAAGCCGGACCGGCACGAGTCAAACGCCCCCAGATTCAAAGCGAATATTGCCCTCTTTGAGCGAAAGCGCGTGAGTGGCGCCTCTGCGTCTAGAAGAGGCCGCGGAGAGGAAAAATACCGTTTGATCGTCAGTTCCTAAAGTTGACATTCTGGCAAAGGCTCAAACGGAGCCCGTGCTAACGTCTCGAGAACCACCTGCATATCCCAAGGAGGAGCGAGGTTCCGAACTGAAAGTCTTTATAAAAACATTCCTTTAATCAATTTTTCTAGAGGCTGTGCGTCGGTGACGGTCGAGCCATCTAGAAAGCCCCGGTGGATAGCTGATATGGCTGTTCTGAACCCCTTGACTGTATTGATGGGTTTATTCAAGTTAAACTGGACCAACAAAAAATCCGCTACGTCACCGAAGCGGAGAACCGAGCTATCTTGGCACCAGTTTCAGAACATTCCGAGTCTGGAAGCATACATCCCCAAAGTGGAAGACCTTCGGCTTCGGGCTGCCATTTGGGCAGCCGCCTCCGAAAGGCCCTGCGACACAAGGGTTTCTCGGATAGAGGCCACACAGTCAAATAAAGTGCTCTTGGATTGTGGTGCAGTTTTCCGGAGCCCCGGATTGAGACTAACTCGTCCGTGACCGGAGACTCGTACGGGAAACCTGCGACCAGATTTAGCAGCTGAGGGAACCACAGTTGGCCGGACCAGTTGGGAGCTACCAAAAGAAACATGGGACACTGATCGTACATCACTTCGCCCAGTACTCTCGGTACCAGAGCGAACGGTGGGAAGGCGTAGCCCACGAAGTGGGTCCACCTGATCGTGAACGCGTCGGCTTTCCAGACCCTCAGGTCGAGTGTCAGAGCGCAAAAAGTTGGTAGCTTGTGGGTCTCCACGGACGCGAACAGATCTACGTCCAGGAGACCGAAAGTCACGCAGATCGCCTCGGCCACCCATGGCAGGAGGGCCCATTCTGTGGGGGCTCCCTGGAGGCTGGATAACAGATCAGCGATCGTTTTCGCCTTGCCCGGCAGGTGGACCGCCTGGAATGTGACCTTATTCGTCATGCACCAAGACAGAAGGGACTTGGCTAGGATCCAAAGACTCCGGGATCTCGTGCCTCCCTGTCTGTTGATAAACGCCACTTCCGTGGTGTTGTCGGTACGTATGAGAACAGTCTTGTACCGTACCCGTGGTAGGAAATGAACAAGAGCCCAGCGTACTGCCTCTAGTTCCAACAGATTGATGTGCTGATCGCACCAAGTGTCCGTCCAAACTTCCGTGACTTGGAAGCACGCTAAATGCGCCCCCACCACGCCAAGGACGCATCGGTTAACACAGTGACTGTAAGTATGATGGGTGGAAAAATCGCTTCCTGTGACAGGTGAGAGTAGACGCACCACCAACAAATTAGGGGGACCTCCGCCTGCGTACGGGGAACGAGGACACTGAGGTCTCTCCTGGATGGTATGAAATGATCCAGTAGATGAAATTGTAGATCCCGCATGTAAACCTGCACATGGGGACTACATCAGCTAGGCTGGCTAGGTATCCTAAGAATACCAGCCAAGCTGTCGCCGGCGATGCCGGTAGCGAGAGAAGGACGTCGGCTCCCGCCTTCACGGCTAGGACCCGCTCCTCCGTCGGTCGTATACGACCTTGAGTAAGATCGAGTACTGCTCCCAAAAAGGTGGGAGTCTGAGAAGGAACTAGATTGGACTTGGCGAAGTTGATCACCCACCCTAAGTCCTGTGCCATTCGTATGACTACGTTTGTGTGTTCCACGACGGTGGCTGCGTCTACTGCGACGATCATCCAGTCGTCTAGGTACATACAGATATTGATGCCTTGATTTCGTAGGAAGGCTGCTAGAACTCTCGTTAAGCGGGTGGAAACTCTAGGGGCAGTCGATATCCTGAAGGGTAACGCCCTAAACGTGTACGTAACTCCCTCGAATTGGAACGACAGAAAACGCCTGTGTTCCAGGAGCATCGGCACATGAAGATATGCGTCCGCGAGGTCGACTGAGGTGGCCCACAGGCCCCTTGTCAACTGAGGGAGGATGGGGTGCAGAGTCTCCATCTTGATCTTCAACGGACGAATGAACCTGTTGAGTGGTCTCAGATTGATTATTGGGCGCCACTTGTTCCCCTTCTTGGGGGCCAGAAAAAACGTGGACATTACGAGGTTTCTGGGAGCATTCGAAATGTGGAAGTGATGGCGTTCTTCGCCAGCAGCTCCCCGATTTATATCCTTAACAACTCTACGTGGTCGCTCAGACGGGGCATGGAGGTAGGGCGAAAGACCCTCTGAGGCGGGGGAGTTGTGAACTCTAGACGGTAACCCTGCCGAATGGTTCGTAGCACCCATTTGTCTGTGGTGATTTTCTCTCATGCCTCTAAAATTTTCCCCAAACGCCCCCCGAAAACACCAGTTAACGGGGGCGTCGGGATGGGTCAAAAACGCTGTCCCTAGCCCTTCCTCCTCTCTCGGGAGGAAGAGATACCCACTCTGCGTGCAGAGGGGAAGGAGCGTTGACCGGTCTCTGCCACATTCACTCTGCCGGTCCACGAAGTGGACTCCTGGCAAGAGGAAGAAGCGTTATAGGGCCTCGTGACTGTGTCACGGCGACGACGGGTCCGTCGCTGGTTAGACGAACGTCGGGCCCGTACAGGGGCCGAAGGGCGGCGACGTATGGGAAGAGCAGAAAAAGGCTTCGTCTTCGCTAACAGCTTCTGCGACTTCCGAAGATCGTCCTGGCGGCCAGCTTGGCGCGACCGAACATCTCGGAAGTGACCTGCAAATAGGTGCGGGCTTTTTGTCAGTAACTGCCGAAGGTCGTCTGAGTGGCGTCAGAAAGCCAAAAGAGAGGAAGAACACTCTCACGCCTCTCCCGGACTACCTTTGCGGAGGCTCGGGGAAGTTGGTCGACTGTCGTGTCGAGCAATCGAGTGTCCGGTTAACAAAGGCACGGTCTTTGTAAGTACGTCGGCTGGTAGAAAAACCGAGTCTAAGCCCGCTGTCACCCATACGGCAATGGCTTGGTATTTAAAACCCCGCCGCACGGCCTGGTCGACAGCTGTTAGGGAATCTTCCCTCCGCTGGACCGCAGGTTTAAGAAATTTCTTAGCCCTGGCCACGAAGCTGGATACCGCTGCGGTGCCGCTCGCCGGCTGACGGAGGAGTTGCCACATTCCGTCCGGGATCAGGGGGTATTTATGAGCGCCTAATAGGCAGCTGGTTGGACACGCGTGACCTTATCAACTTCTTTGTTGTAGGCTCTCCAGTCCCTGTTCGGGGTCCCAGCCCAATGCCGAACCCTGGACACCAGGAAGGCATCAATGGGAAATTGCCTAGCGTTGGCTTAGTATACCTCGGAGCTGAGCTGAGCAGTCTACGCTGAGACTGTGGGCCAGCCTCTACGAAAGGTGTTTCTGCAATCTCCAGCTTGATTTTCCGTTCTAGGAAGTCAATAAGCTGGGCAACCCGCTTAAGGGAAAAGGAGGTCCACTAGGAGGGGTGGTGGGAAGAGGACCTTGTCCGGTATCCGATAGGACACGGGAGTCTTATCCAGTGCAATCTGCATCGTTGATGCGGCACTGGGGACGGCTTGAACCGGGGCGGCGGGAGGAATCCCCCGTTCTGGGGGATAGTCCCGTGCCGTTGACGTGTCCGGGGTTTCCACCAGGGGTCCAAAACGTCAAAAACCGAGGGATAGATGTTGAGGGCATCCTCCTCTGAGACCTCAGGGTGAAGGGGATGTCATGCAGCGGTAGTGGCAGCTGCCGGGGTACGAGAAGCAGGAGGCGGTAGCCTCCGCTCCAGTGCCTGGGACAACAAAGTCTCAAGTGTTTTTTGAGTGTATCCTGGAAGGTGGGATCCTCGAGGGGGTTTCCCCTGTGTCGCTTCCTACGCCTCCGCCTGTTTTCAGGGGAGGATGAGGAAGAAGAGCAGGAGAAAGAAGACTGGTGACGTCGACTCTGTCTCCCCTTGTATGCACTGTCCCGTTCCCTGTCTCTCCTCCGGGGTCTGCCTCGTTCAGAAGACCTCACCGGGGTACGGGAGGGTTGGGTTCCGCCACAGTGTTTGGCACCACTGGGGTACGTGTTAGCGTAGGCCTACTCAGCTGCCGGGGCCCGTCGTCGGGTGCCCTGCTGAGAGTTGGCGGCGGCCCCGCCTCACGGGCGGAAGGGGGCTGCGCTTTAAGCTTGGGTGGCGGTGGCGGCGGGGTGGGGGAAACGAAGACGGCCTATCTGACCGTCGCTTCCCCACTCTCTCGGCAGCTTTTTTAAAGTGCCCGTCGCGGTGGAGTCTGTGCTCCGACCACGCCGTTTGATCCCAGTCGCTGCATAGAGTACAAGGGTTGGACTCGCAGCATAATCTACACGCGTAACTCGTGAGATGGATGTCACCGGAGCGTAATTTAAAGAAGCGTTTGCATGCTATGCATCGCGGGACATCTTGGGTGCGTAACGCACCGAAAACGGACCTGTCCTCCGTGTCTATGATACTGGTGAAAATAATTGCAGAACTGTAACGTTTTTACGCGGACAATCTTATTAATGGCGTTCACACGGCTGTGGAATTGCGTAGCTAATGGCTACGGGACCAAGAAGAAAATAGCTCTCGTGTTGTTATACTTGTTGCAAAGATTGTCACTTGTCACCTGACCACGTAGCTTTGTAGCTAGTGGGTGGATTTCCGGGTTAATCGTACAGTGTACGTTATCCCGTTACAAAACTAAGGAGCCGTACAGACCCGTTCACCGGAGCAGTATGGACCCGTAAAGTCGTGTGCCACGGAGCCGTATGGAATCGTTCGGCCGTCCAACGGAGCCGTAAACACGGACCGTGGAGCCGTATGGAACTGTCTAATGGACCCATACGGAGCCGTCACGGACCGGTACGGAGCCGTGAACACAGGCCGTGGAGCCGCATGGAACTGTCCAATGGACCCGTACGGACCAGAAAGGACCCGTGAAATCACTTGTGACTTACGTATAACCTCTTTGGACGCCGCCTTTACGTGGCCCTACCGGTCCCTATTGCGGAACCGTGGACCACAGCGGTGTACAAAGGGTTTACCTACTAAAAATCTGCGCCGCTCACAACTCAGTAATCTTATCGAGAAGGGGGCGCTTCTTAATAGTGGTTTATTTTAAGTGACGTCTAGGACGCCACTTAGCTTATCAATATATAGACTCCGGTAACTTAGTCTGATAGATCGCACCCGTGGCTCTGTCGACTCAGTAATCTATCGAGTCAGAGGCCTCCAGGGGTTTAATCAGGAAAAAGTTAACACAGTAAACTACAAACATAGGCCTTCACGACTCAGTAATCTTATCAAAAAGGTGGCCATGGCGTAAATAGAAACTCTGCGACTAATTGATTTATATCGCCTCTTGGCGTTTATTTTCTGAAAAATAAAGATATATATATATATATATATATATGAATGCATACATATACACATACACCAAATCGCCCCTACGGGGGTGTACCTACGACTCTTCGGATACGTATAGAAAGGCAAACCATATCAATTTAGTACATCTAAATTTTATCAGAACATTTTTCTATCTGAAATATTTTTAGAACCTGAGAAAAAGCATCAAACGTAAATTCTTTATTAGCGTAGGGGGGTAGCGTGGAAAACACAAACCACTGAGTAACTTGGCGTCTGTGGAGATAAAAGAAAAGATTAGATCTCCTGTAAAGAGGACGTCGGAGAGACCCCCTCAAGGTCTCTCCAACACCCCAAAATTCAAGCTTGAAAATTAACAAATCTGTCTTAATTTTATGTGAGAAAAACGAAAACACAATATACACTGGTAACATTAAATAGAATATAGGCTCTCTTGTAACAACTGTAGCTCCTTGGAGCTGTAAGAAGCTGACTCCTCGAACACCCCGAGGTGACGTTGACCCAATACGCATGCGCCAAAAACGATTGAAGGAATTGGCCTAATGCATACGAGAACTTACCTGTACTGAAGATATCCTAACATGCAGACATTAATGCATAGTGCAACGCTGGGCTCTCCTCGTGGAAGGGCGGGGCCCGAGGGTGAAAAACACTTAAACCCAGGGGCAAGAAGTCCACTAGACAGCACACTTGGTGCTCTAGGGCCTTAAGAACACCCGCCACGAGAGTGGGACACTCTCGAACTAACCACCCGCTTTGTACGGATGGAGACAAAAACACTCTATCCTAAGTGTAGGCTACATGGGAAAGTCCTGTGAGTTGGACCGAATAAATCCCGGACATATCGCTACTCGTTTTCACCTCAGAAGACTTGAAAAGGCGAACCTGATAAGATAGAGCAGCGTAAAAACCTGCCTGGTAGAAGCTGCAAAGGAGAAAATTGTTAGAAAGAGGTTATAAATTAACAAAAGAAATTTTGAACAGAAGTGTGGGATAGTAGATGTAATATGGAGGTCAGGACTGGGCTGGTAACTACGTTTTTAAGGTCGGTTAGAAGTGCGTTAAAATCAGGTTATGTGACCAAATTGCATATTTATAGCATGGTAAATTTGAAGTATATATGAGCATCGCTAGCGGCCGAAAAATTAAGGGCGTATTTGTTAATTGTTTTTGTGTCTGGAAAATGTTCGAACACACTTTTAGTGCATGCGATATGGTACAGGCTGAAAAACGTTTGGAAACAAATGTTAAAATTAGTCATAACAATTTCTTACGAATATTTAAGTAATTTTTTCAAAGGCACGCGTATCAAAAATTATACCTGTTATTTCAAAATTCCTTCGTCTAAGCAAAACAGACGTTCTCACTTTTTGGCCGCGAGTTCCTCTAAATACCAAAACATGGCTTCGATTCTGAGATACTTATTTGTTAGAGTATCTCTCACAGCAAGGATATGTTATGACCCTTACCAGTTGACTTTGCATCCCCCCCCACACACACACACACACACACACACACACACACACTTTTAGAAGGCGATTTTCGCCCTGCCTATAGGTTATCACTTCTAAACAATCAGAAGAGAAATTTCTTCTGAAAATTTAGGAAAATGGAGCAAAATTGTGAATGGCAGTATATCCTTAACACTCTTAGAAAAAAGATTATACTTGGAACCTATGGCTTGTCACGTATCTGGAAACAATATGGTTCTTCAAGGAACCGTAGATATGGGTGGTCCATGGAACCTCAAACTCCCTGCATCCAAGGTCCTCCGTGGAACCTTTTAAGGTTCTTTTGATTGTCATGTATTTGGAACCCAATTAGGTTCTTCAAGAAACCGTCTACTGCTTACGGCGATTTTTTCCGGAGGAAGGGATTAATCCCCTATACCTCCGACATCCCCCGTCAACCCTGATTTACACAAATAGTGACGTCACTTACCATCATCAAATAGAATCAACTGGAACATGGCGTTCTCTGCAATCGCAGTAAATTGAGCAGCAGAAGTAATCGATACTTGTAAAATACCGGTTTTCGTGGGCTCCGGTATATCGTCATTTTTGACGTCTATAGTCAGTGAGATCTCCGTAGTTTCTACCGGGATAAACACATCCCGACCAATGGGGAAAACGTCAACGCCACTTTCAAACACCTGACCCATTTTCGTTATTCCTGTTAAAAAGGAAACGGTGAAAATAGTTTATGATATACACTGTTAAAATCAAAGGCGGATTACGTGGGAGGTAGTGGGAGTGGTATAGGGATGGAGTAAGCGGTATTGGAGTAGAGGAGGGGTTGGAGGGGATGTATTACATTTTTCCGAATTGATATATTTTTCATTGTAATTTTTTTTTGTTTTTGGGATCGGGAAATACGTGTTGTAATATATCATTATATTTACGCCCCAAAATGTTGTCCTTTTTTTATTCTTTTCGTAGTGAGTTTGAAATTTTCTTTAATTTGGGGAGGTTTCCTTCATTTTTGCTGATTGTTTCTTCAAGTTTAACCAAAGTTTCCAATAATAATACAAAATTCTCCCCCCCTCCACCTTCTCCCACATGTATTTCTTTGCATATAAGAGACACATAGTTACATTTTTATCAGTTTGTTAATTGGGATAAAAATCAACCCCCCGACAACCCCGGTGTCAAATATCTTCATTCGCGGCTGCAAGGGGATGATACTCCTCTCCAAGCTTTTCCACCCCTGCTTAACTTACGGGCTGTGACCATCTCTTCAACAGGGTAGCCCATTGTCGTATTGTCACACGGAGAGGCGAAGAACATCCGGTAAGAGAAACGCCCATTGGTTCCTTCGGTTGTCGAGAGTGTCGTCTCCTCAAAAGACAACTTCAGTTTTTCTTCGTCTGTATTGCAAAATCAAAACGAAGGTAGTATACATTTAATTAGTTTAATCTATACTACTATACTAATAGCACCACAATATGAAGAGGAAATTTACAGGACAAAACCGACCGTTGGTTAGCAGTGGTAGTCAATGCCGGGTCAATGGCCATGACATCATTTTTTTAGTGTACATGTATTGTATTAAACAAATTATATGCTATAGACAATACAGTTGTCAATGCAGGTTTAGTAAAACCTAAAAATTCCACCATTTACAACCAAGTTTATGCCTATTATAAAAACCAACATGTTGACAACCATGATGTGGGAAAAGGTAGTTTCTAGGAAAATTTGATAAAGGTAAGAAGAGGTGGTAAACCATAGTCTACCCACGGAAATGGTTGTAAAAAATGAAAGTGTTGTTAATGTATGCTAATGGTTGTCATACAAGGGTAAACTATGGGTTAAAAGGGTAGGATAACAAGGGTGATTTTCATTGTTATATGAAGGTTTTGGTAGAGAAAAGTGGAAATTGGAACAAATCTGTTATCGTGTTTTTTTTTTTCTTTTCTTGAGGGCAGATAGGGAATATTACATTGTTGTGATGGGAAAAGTCAAAGGTGAACTTTTATGAAGTCAAATGACAAGTTTGATATACATAGTGACTCACATTTATGTGATAAAGGTCACAGGTCATTGATAAGCAATAATTGACAAGTTTTAGATATTAAAGGAAACTTCTGAATGTACTTATGATCCCATTAATACATTCAGAAGTGAACCCCGCCGTGCTGGTAACGTAACATCATTTCCGGTATTCGATTTTCCTTATTGATCGCGAGAAAATGCAATGTTATCGATCCACATCCGCCGGACCGAGCGTACGAGCCTAAATGTGTTATCGTTAACAGACTCGCAATCAATAAGGAAAATAATAAGGAAAAGTGACGGGCCAGCACGGCGGCGTTAACTTCAGAAATTTTATTTATGGGGCGATGTTTTATAAGTGGTTATTAGATCAGCAACTTGTTGCATTCTTGTTGAAATTTCACGGAACTCGAAAAAATTATTTCATGATTATGAAAAAATTAAGAATCAAGATACGAAAAAATCGGGAAAATTTGGATCGGAAATATTAATGCTCCGAAAAAAATCGTAAAGAAATACGGATACTATTAGAAATCGGATATTATCCGTAAAAATCGGAGAAATACGGATATTATGTTCCGTAAAAATCGGGAAATTAGATATTATGCTCCGTAAAATCGGGGAAATACGGATATTATGTTCCATCAAATTTATGCTCCATCAAAATCACCGTGCAATTGAGAAAGTATGGACTATGCTCCGTAAACATAGGGAAAGTACAGATTGTGCCCCGTAAACATCCGTAAACAATTACGGATTGCTCCATAAAATCGGGATTACGGATAATACTCTGTAAACCTCGGGATTACCGGATTGCGCTCTTTGAAATTTATGATTTTCATTTATACAAAATATTCATCGAGATTCTAAAATTGAACGATCATTCCCCTCCTTGAGTTAAATCACCCAATGCATTGATCCCCCCCCCCCCCCTCCCCTACTTTTTCACCATCCCCCTCCCACACACACACACACACCTCACCCGATCAAGATTCTGAAATTTAATTTAATGACCATTTCCAGATAAGGTCGTCATTTTCCTCCATAGATTCGGGAAAAATTAAAAAACAATGTAAAATGAACTCTAAGAAGATCCTCATAACCGTGCACCCTAGGGATAACAGCCCCATGGCTCTTTAATAAAACTGCTTGCTTACCATCGTCTTCTACGAAGATCCTTATCTGTTGTGTATCTGGATTTAATGTAAAGAACTATTCTAGGCGAAGATGAATCAAATGCTTGACTTATATTGAAGGCGATTGTCCGGTTGGTCCCTTCCAACAGTTATCGATTAACGTTATCGGAAGATATACTGTTGTGATTTCGGGATCGGCTATCGTGCTGACAAAATTCGGACCTGCAAACTCATAATGAATGTTTATCATATCGGCAGTAGCTTCGTCGCCAAAAAAAAGAACTGTGAAGAAATAAAAAGGAGTTATATTACAGTCCGGGAGAGATCATTTTTAGGAACCTGTAAGATACCTCAGCTAATAGACGTCCTGCAGCCATTTTGTTCCTATTTTGTGATGAAAATGTAAAGAAATGTTAAGTGAGAGTCCAGTTTGTTATATAGATTGCAAGATATTGCGATTTATATTTATTCCTAAGAATCTGCAATCTTAGCGACAGAATTATAACCTACTGATACAAGAATTTGAATTGTTAAAATGACTGTTTCGCGCCTAAAAGCTTAGCTTTAAAAAAATTGTATTCATATTTCAAAAACGGCGTGGTGTAAAGGGAGTGGATAATGTTTAGCCATGAAAGCAATGAATGTTTGCCACTGCATGAGTTCTAAGTTTCGCCGAGCAAAGAAATTTTTTCGCAAAGGTATTTTAAATTTGAAAATTATAACACTACATAAGGCTTTAACCTTAGCATAGCAAAGGTTATTGCCTCACATATAAACATCCGCTTCTTGAAACACGGATGTGATTAATTAAACATAGGCCTTTTACAGTTCTAAGAACCATTGAGGGACATTCTCCGTGTTTTGCTAATTTATTATGTAATAAACAGTCTGGTTCACGTTCCCGATCGGAAGATCTACCAATCAGGAGATTTTTTGTCATTATAACCCACAATGCATCTTTCCAAATTAAAATCTCTCAAAAGAAATACATAACGGTAAAACAGGTTCAAGCCAAAGGTAGAAAAAATGCATGCGAAATATTCTAATTTTATTGGTGCAACAGAACAATATAATTATTTTCGCCATTTTTACCAGCGCAAATTGACTTTCACAAAGGGGAATTTTTAAGTAATCTTTAAAAAATTAATTTCAATAGTTCCTGAAGAGTGGATTTTAAAACTTTATTAACCAGCAAGAGCTCAAATTATATTAATAAATGTTCCAGAAATATCAATTTCAGTATCATTTATAAAGTATACAACTTTAGAATAACAAGATTTTAAAAGCAACAAAAATGTAACGGCTAAAATTTTGAACAGTTTAAATTATAGTTATTGCATCTACAACTTCGATCTCAAAAAAGAATTGATCAAAGAAGAAATCTGCACTCCCCAAAAGGATCTTAGAGAAAAAAATGGAAATCTAAACCTATTTGAGCATGAACTGATCGCATACCTACAACTAGTGGATCTACGTATACAACGTGAGAACTATCGGAATATCCACGCAGTATCTCAAGCCAGCACTGCGAATAAAGTTAGGCTTGGCATTAGGTTTTAGGTTAGGTATATGATCATCAAGGGAAAGTGTTAATGGCTTAATTTTCATAGAAGGAGCGAGTGTTAGAACTTCTAGTTAGTTGACGAAAAGAATGAAATTTTGTTATGATTTAATATTTGAACATCATATGGTTCTTATTATGAGTATTTATAACATTTTTACAAAGTTTTTATTTTGAAATTCGGTGCAGAAATCGTGAGAATGGCAAACTAATAATGGAGGGGTGTTGAATGGCGGATTCTGATATGAAAATGGGGACCTTACAGAAAAGCTTATTGACCTTTTACGCGAAATTTGATAACATTTCAGCCAAGTTTATTGACCTTTAAGCAAAATGTGTGGCCCGTTTGGCTACATTACATAAACTTTAGCAAAATATATGGTCCTTTTAGCAAAATTTGTGGACATTGTTGCAAAATGTATTGACCTTTTAGTAAATGTATGGACATTTTAGCAAAAAGTATGGACATTGTAGCAAAATGCATGAAACTTTAAGAAAAATGTATGGACAATGTAACAAAAAAGCATGGATCTTTTGGCAAGTTTATGGACATTTTAGCAATTTAGCATGTATGGAAATTTGAGAAAATATATGGACATTTTAGCAAAATGTACGGAACTTTTAGCAACATGTATGGGCATTGTAACAAAAATGTATGGATCTTTTAGCAAATTTATGGACATTTTAGCAAAATGTATGAACATTTTGGCAAATTTATGGACATCTTGGCAAAATGTATGGACATTGTAGCAAAATGCATGAACCTTTAAGCAAAACGTATGGACATTATAACAAAAATGAATGGACTTTTGGCAGGTTTATGGACATTTTAGCAAAATGTATGGACCGTTTAGCAAATTTATGGACATTTTAGCAAAAGGTATAAACCTTTCAGCAAATTTATGGACATTTTGGCAAAATCTATGAACAATGTAGCAAAATCCATGGACCATGCACCTGTAGTCGTTTCTACACAAATGATACCATACTTTAAACTTAAATATCTCCTTAACGGAATAAGATTTTTTAATGCTTTCTTCACCATTTTGTTTCTTTTGAAGTCCTCTTTCATATAAGATGGACATGCTTGACTACTGAACTAATCCTTTAAGAATGGATGTTATGTGCTGAGATTTTTGATATTAGCAGTTAACCAATTTACTCTAGTAGCGGCATTTTGAACACGTTGAAGTTTTTGTAGCTGGTATTTTCAGATTCCGAATAGTATGATATTGCAATAGTCTAAATGGCATGTTACGAATGCGTGTGAAGGGCCTTTTCATTTACAGTATTAAAGGTGTATGCAATGAACGAAATATCGCATATTTACTAATGTAAACCTGTGTGTTGAGCAATATATCGCTCTCCGAACGAAACATCGCACAAAATACATACGGATATATAGAGGGTACATATACGTTCCATTTCCGACTCCTACTTGAAACTGGAACGTGCCGTCGCTTTCCAACTTTGTAAGATCGTTAACGAGGAACCCCGCCTCTGGAAAAATAAAAAGATTAAAAATATAACATTAGATGACGTCATCAATCGGTCATGTGCACGATATATGCATACATTACAAATTGGCATCAAAGATTAGCAGAGTAGGCCTAAGCCAGGAGAAAACTCCAGTTGGGATTTTTTTAACTGGGAATTTATCCGACCGGAATTTCGGAAAATCCCATTTGGATGAACTGGTCCAAGTTGGGAATATTTAAATCCCAGTCGGGGCTGTGCAGTTCATCCCAGTTGGGAATTTCTTCGAATCCAAGTTGGGACCAGTTGGAAATAAAATCCCAACTGGTTTCAACTGGAATTTGCCCTGGGAATACCTAATAACTTGGGAAAAGGGTTTTAAAGGATCGATCTTGTCTTAAAATACATCGTAGTGATGTCATCATTGCATGAGCAGTCCTTACAGACGTCATCAATTTGTTGCCAGATAGTATAGTCATCGTAAAAATACAGAAACAAGCGGAATACAACTAAAAGGGATCATAACTAGCGTAAATTGATACATCAAAATAAAAGTATCGTTCCATAAATTAATTCAGAAGTGAACAACGCCGCACTGGTAACGTCACTTCCGGTTTTCAACTTCCTTATTGATTGCGAAATAAGTGTAATGTTATCGATAACACAAGTAGGCTCCTATGTTCGGTCCGTCGAATGTGTGATCGATAACATCACAGATTTATCGGGGTCCATAGGGAAAATCAAAAACCGGAAGTGACGTTACCAAGATGGCGGCGTTCACTTTTGGGTGCATTAATGGGATAATATCTTTCCTTTAAACTGTTAATAATTGAATCAAAGATGTGTTAAGCATTCAAAAGAAACTAATTTGACGTGGTTCAGTTATCGTCTCTAACGTACGAGGTAAATGAAATTCAAATCTTATGTTTTGATTGGTCGAAACACAATGTACGTTGTGCACTTACATTAATTGATAGGTCAATCAGTATTGTTTTGGAATAAATTGTACGCCGCTACATTTTAATCACAATAGATGGCCTTTAAACTCGTATGAACGTCCTAGGTGAGTATTTGTTTCGTGCACTGTGTTTATTGTTGATAATTACGGCGATATCGCTCCTTTAAAATGGAAATTTATGTAATCAATATTGTTGTATTTTCAAGTAAGAAATAGATATCAAAATACTGGACGAATACCCGGAACGAATATTGGTTTTGATTATTATGTATCTTCATGGCGTATCTAGTAGAAATGGTATAAATGCACCCCACTCTCTCTCTCTCTCTCTTCTCTCTCTCTCTCTCTCACACACACACACACACACCTACCACACACACACACACACACACCATAGCACACACAGACACACACCCATACGTGCTTCACATACTGACTGAGGACGTTGGCATCAAACTATCCATTTGAGGACTCAATGATACAGACCAATAATGAAGACGTGGAATTGAAACAATGTTATTTTTCATTGTTAATTGCTTGTAGGGTAAGGGGACTTGAAAAGTAAACAAAAGTGCAATCCTAATTATTGCTATCTTGTTTAAGGACATAAAACAACAAATAAGGCCCTGGACAGATCTGAAACAACTATTCATCTAAGGACTCCTGTGTGTGTTACATAATTTTCAGTTTACTAAACTAAGGACTCGCTGCGAATCAGCGGACAACTGTATGAAGAAACTGTGGCGCATTCCATTAAAAAATAAATCAGTGTGGAATTTGTATCACTCTGAAGAGAGGGTGAAATTAGATGCCAGATTAACGCGGTTCATTAAAGACATCTGTCGGTAAAACTTCTCAAGCGCCATCCTAAATGAAAGATTTTCTTGTTTATAGCAAAAACGTTTAAGTACGTGTATTCAGGTCGTCAAACGCGACATGGGTCCTTAAACGAGTGGTGTGTTGTCAGTTCAAGGTCCTTAAATGAATATCAAAGCAAACACACCCATATACACATATACTTAGACAGTAGGCTTTGTTTACAAGAATGTCGCTTAATATGTCGTATCTTTCATTAATGTATACTGTATGAATACAAAACCGCGTCAGGGGTAAAAAAAAACTCCAGTTTTGGGCTTAAAAATATGTACGCTACGGTTTGAAAATTTCAGGGCTTAGGTCTTAACAATCTGCGTTATGGTTAAAAGAAATTTGAACTTCGAAAGATGCATTGTGGGTTAAATTGACAAGAAGTCTCCCAATTGGGAGATCTCCCGATCGGGAGCGTGAACCGGACTGGTTAGGGTTTAAAATTTTACGGTTTAGGTCTTAAAAATCTGCGTTAGAGTTAAGAAAATCAGTGTTATAGGCTTAAAATGCACATTAGAGTTTGAAAATTCAAAATGCTGACTGTTATTGTATATTATTGCCCATGTTAACCTGTTAACACGATATCTTGGCAAAATTCAAATATATGCAGAAATGACAATCTGTCTTGAAGAACCGATTTCAAAACTGTGAACAATATCTGCGCCGGAATGACAAATCAATTAATTTACTTTTTGATTTTTTTTCTCCTATCTATTAATTGAGACTGATTTGTTGCCAAATATCCTATCAAAAGTGAGATGTTTATATCAATTTCCTTTAACGAAAATAATCAAGAATGTTTCAAAAACCTTAAAAGATGCCCAATTTTTACATGAGGACAGTCGACTCGCCGAAAACATTTTCTTATTTTTATGATTTACAGAATTCAAAAATATTTAAAGACAAAAGACGCACAATTGTTACGTGACGGCAACACATAAAGACCCGCAAAAAAGTTCAAAAATAGTAATCAATCTAATATATTATTTCTTCATATATTCAGCATTTAATTTGTGGTGCCTGCTACCTTGAGCTGGCAAAGACCAATCGCGCGATAAATAGGCCTATGAATATTGTGGGATCAGCGTGTTTCTTCACATGTCACTCACCGACCAATTCATACAAGTGGAGTGCGTGGCTACATTTCGCATTATGCGTTAAGCCCATGCAACTTTTTTCGACAGAAAATTCAACTATAACCATTCCCGCATCCTGTGATTCCTGGACATGGCGCGATATCTAGTTTTCAAACCTCTTTCTGCCCATACTTGGCATTTCCTGCCCCTCTGTCTAATATTAGAAAAAATATACCCCCACACTCCTCTTTCCCCCCTAACTTCCTTCCCTACAACTCTCACCAGCACACCAATCACATCAAATCAAGATACGATTAACTGGCCTGGCGTAAACAAACCGTTATTTCTGACTCTTCACACTGTGCATTGATATTTGCGCAATCAGCTATAACATGTAATGTACATGATAAACAAGCCAACCCGCCCGACGACCAAAGCTCATAGTCCTCAGTGAAATACCAACATCAGTCTACCTACTGTGGTGTAGCGGTTATCACACATGTCTACAGACCACGGGCCCCTGGGTTTCAGCCTGGGTTGGGTAGACACGCCAGTGCACCACAACTGGTTATCAAAGGATTGGACATTGACTTGGTTGTCGATGTTATGTCTGCCCGTACGTTGTACCTGTGTTCTCGTCCGGGTCGTATTAAGCGTTTCGTGATAGCATTGTTACTATCATAACCGAATACGCAGGCGACGACCCCGTCATTGTATGTGTGTGTGTTCACTCGCGAGCAGGGGTTATAACTATCTAATCCGAAGGTATGTGATCTTTATCAAACTTTTCTTCATCTTAACAACCCTCTTGATTAGCCCTTGTAATCATGTAACGGTGTCACAATCTATGGCTTTATTTTCTGTAAGTTTAACTTTCAAAGCCCGTACAAGGCAATCAAGGTAGCATATAACTAATCATTTGCCCCATTAAAACTTATGGTACATGTATAAGCGACCAGTTTGGGATAACTTTTCCTAGCAGAACACGAAAGATTTGAGTATTTTGTCATGTACGATATATTGTATGACATACACTTTCAAAACCCACCCACACACACACACACACACACACACACACGCACACACACATACACACACACATACACACCGTCCCGCACCTTATTTACTCTGCTCTCATATCTGCACAGTATTAACTAATACAATCTGAATATTAACGACCAACTGGGACAGCGCTCCATTCAGCAAAAAGAGAAAAATCAGACGAATTCCTAAATTATATATTCATTTAGAATCCCCAATTTTACAGACGCAGGGGTGTAGGAAGCTTTCGAAAAGTGGAGGTCAAGACCTCTTTGGGGGGACTTTTCAAGTCATATTGCTTGCCCCACCCCACTCTGTAGAGTCATATTGCTTGCCCCATCCCACTCTGTAGAGTCATATTGCTTGCCCCATCCCACTCTGTAGAGTCATATTGCTTGCCCCATCCCACTCTGTAGAGTCATATTGCTTGCCCCATCCCACTCTGTAGAGTCATATTGCTTGCCCCACCCCACTCTGTAAAGTCATATTGCTTGCCCCACCCCACTCTGTAAAGTCATATTGCTTGCCCCATCCCACTCTGTAAAGTCATATTGCTTGCCCCACATCCCACTCTGTAGAGTCATATTGCTTGCCCCACCCCACTCTGTAAAGTCATATTGCTTGCCCCATCCCACTCTGTAGAGTCATATTGTTTGCCCCACCCCACTCTGTAAAGTCATATTGCTTGCCCCATCCCACTCTGTAGAGTCATATTGCTTGCCCCATCCCACTCTGTAGAGTCATATTGCTTGCCCCATCCCACTCTGTAGAGTCATATTGCTTGCCCCACCCCACTCTGTAAAGTCATATTGCTTTTGCCCCATCCCACTCTGTAGAGTCATATTGCTTGCCCCATCCCACTCTGTAGAGTCATATTGCTTGCCCCATCCCACTCTGTAGAGTCATATTGCTTGCCCCACCCCACTCTGTAAAGTCATATTGCTTGCCCCATCCCACTCTGTAGAGTCACATTGTCTTGCCCCATCCCACTCTGTAAAGTCATATTGCTTGCCCCATCCCACTCTGTAGAGTCATATTGCTTGCCCCATCCCACTCTGTAGAGTCATATTGCTTGCCCCATCCCACTCTGTAGAGTCATATTGCTTGCCCCATCCCACTCTGTAGAGTCATATTGCTTCACTCTGTAGAGTCATATTGCTTGCCCCATCCCACTCTGTAGAGTCATATTGCTTGCCCCATCCCACTCTGTAGAGTCATATTGCTTGCCCCATCCCACTCTGTAAAGTCATATTGCTTGCCCCATCCCACTCTGTAAAGTCATATTGCTTGCCCCATATCTGTAAAGTCATATTGCCCCATCCCACTCTGTAAAGTCATATTGCTTGCCCCATCCCACTCTGTAAAGTCATATTGCTTGCCCATCCCCACTCTGAGTCATATTGCTTGCCCCACCCCACTCTGTAAAGTCATATTGCTTGCCCCATCCCACTCTGTAAAATTGCTTGCCCCATCCCACTCTGTAAAGTCATATTGCTTGCCCCCATCCCACTCTGTAAAGTCATATTGCTTGCCCCATCCCACTCTGTAAAGTCATATTGCTTGCCCCATCCCACTCTGTAGAGTCATATTGCTTGCCCCATCCCACTCTGTAAAGTCATATTGCTTGCCCCATCCCACTCTGTAGAGTCATATTGCTTGCCCACTCTGTAAAGTCCTTGCCCCATCCCACTCTGTCTGTAGAGTCAATTGTGCCCCACCCCACTCTGTAAAGTCATTGCTTGCCCCATCCCACTCTGTAAAGTCATATTGCTTGCCCCATCCCACTCTGTAAGAGTCATATTGCTTGCCCCACCCCACTCTGTAAAGTCATATTGCTTGCCCCACCCCACTCTGTAAAGTCATATTGCTTGCCCCATCCCACTCTGTAGAGTCATATTGCTTGCCCCACCCCACTCTGTAAAGTCATATTGCTTGCCCCACCCCACTCTGTAAAGTCATATTGCTTGCCCCATCCCACTCTGTAGAGTCATATTGCTTGCCCCATCCCACTCTGTAGAGTCATATTGCTTGCCCCATCCCACTCTGTAAAGTCATATTGCTTGCCCCATCCCACTCTGTAGAGTCATATTGCTTGCCCCATCCCACTCTGTAGAGTCATATTGCTTGCCCCATCCCACTCTGTAGAGTCATATTGCTTGCCCCATCCCACTCTGTAGAGTCATATTGCTTGCCCCATCCCACTCTGTAGAGTCATATTGCTTGCCCCATCCCACTCTGTAGAGTCATATTGCTTGCCCCATCCCACTCTGTAAAGTCATATTGCTTGCCCCATCCCACTCTGTAGAGTCATATTGCTTGCCCCACCCCACTCTGTAAAGTCATATTGCTTGCCCCATCCCACTCTGTAAAGTCATATTGCTTGCCCCATCCCACTCTGTAGAGTCATATTGCTTGCCCCACCCCACTCTGTAAAGTCATATTGCTTGCCCCATCCCACTCTGTAAAGTCATATTGCTTGCCCCATCCCACTCTGTAGAGTCATATTGCTTGCCCCATCCCACTCTGTAGAGTCATATTGCTTGCCCCATCCCACTCTGTAGAGTCATATTGCTTGCCCCATCCCACTCTGTAGAGTCATATTGCTTGCCCCATCCCACTCTGTAGAGTCATATTGCTTGCCCCATCCCACTCTGTAGAGTCATATTGCTTGCCCCACCCCACTCTGTAAAGTCATATTGATTGCCCCATCCCACTCTGTAAAGTCATATTGCTTGCCCCATCCCACTCTGTAGAGTCATATTGCTTGCCCCATCCCACTCTGTAGAGTCATATTGCTTGCCCCATCCCACTCTGTAGATAGAATAAGTTAGCCCAAAACAACAAAGTCAAGTAAAATGGGCACTTATTATTAGAATTGGGCTTTTTCCACAGGGAACACAATCATCCCGTACATAAGACTGACCAAAGTCGCCAGTTTCCTACTACTGGGATCTCAGTAATGTTTCGAAAAAGTGGGGAGCACGTGCCCAGTGCCACCATCCCACCTCCCTCCCCAATGTCCTGTTTTTACACCTATATATAGAAGAAAGGAAGAATCTAGCGCGCAATGGTGTAGCAATTTTCTGGTTGCTATGAATATTCAAGTGACCGTTGCCCTCACATCGTCTGTGGCCTATGGAGGCATAAAGTTTATCGATTTGTTGTGGGTAATATATCTGTAAAATTCGGAAAACCGAGCGCCCTCGTTTTCGGTCTCGTGCTCCTTTAACAAGTTTTAACTGACACACTGAAAATTCAAGTGTTCAAGAATTGAACACTATTTGAACTCCAAAACTGTTACAGATATACAACGCATCTTGGTGTTCTATTTATTATCTGAACACTAGTGTTGTAATAAATAAACACTAAGTGTTTTAAAGTTCTTCTTTTCTGAACACCAAACTTCCAACTGTGAACCCATATAGACATATTCCCTTTTTGAACACATTTATATGTAATTGGCATTGAACAGAAACATAACGCCATTTAGTGTTCAAATTAATTGGTCAAATTGAATACATGTATTTTCAGTGACCAGAGGTGTAGTTGAGTGAGACATACATAACAGATAAATTACCGATGAAACTTATCCTGAAATTATAGTATTTGTATTTTGTTATTGTATTGCATCTAAATAAGCATCATTCAAATTTATAAGCAGACAGATGTGGGAACAGATTGTTTTTAACATTCTCAATTTTAACGTCACAACCACAGTAGCCTAGTCTAACGTTATAGGCCTAGCCATTAAACCTAACCCAGGTCTATAGCGTCTATCAGTTAGGGAGAATCCTGGACTTTTGGTGTAATAAGAAAATACACAAAAACTTGGGAGCTTCGTATTCATTAAGATCCATGTAGGCCGCCATTGTAACTTGTGATAACGTTATATCAACGGGGGAATGCATCACCCGGTGTTCGCATGACATGAATGACGGGAAATCATACCTGAGAAGGAATTTTTCTTCACGCGTCTATTACTTATAATCTTATAATCAATGTAAAAGCTGGTTATTAAAATCGTATTTTATTGATAAAAACACATTGGCGTATGATATTCATTAAAGAATGACGCTAGTGTTAAGATATCAAACATCTATAATCCTGATGTAGAACACACGTGTGCATAATTTCAACACTTTTACACAATAATAGCAACAAACAGAACACTGAAAAGACGCGTCAGGCGTCTCATTATATTTTACAGTTTATTAACTAGTTTCAACCATGAATATAGGTCAGCTATTGTATCAACGTGGAGAAAACTATGCGATACAATTCAACGTTTCTGATTGGCAGATAATATTTACACAATCTATACTGACAGGTCAATCAAAAACTAGTGAAAGTGACGTTTCTATAGGATGTAGCACATTTACTAGTGCTGCGTCAAGCAATTTTCTGATGAAGAGATTTCCTTTGTCAACATGTTTCAAAGTTTAATTCACTTGGATTATTCGCATCCCAGCAAACACAAAACATTTTATGACAGTTTGTGTTATTTTTTAATAATATCAAAATGTGTGGTAGCAAAAAAACATTAATATATCATTTTTCATATAGGCATAGTATTGTGCAAAAAATGCTTTCATTATGTTGTTGTTTTTAAAAACTAATGATGTTATAAAAACATTTTTACGACCACACAAAATGATATTTTAACAACATTTTCACAGTTTTGGAAAGCTGTTTTCATGATGTTTTTTTTTCTCTCCAAATATCATTGTGTTTGCTGGAATGTGTACATTGGCTCAATGAAAACTGTCACCATTATCGACTAACTGACAAAGCGATTCTTTAGCAGACTTTACACCATAGAAATTCAATAGTATTTCTTTATAAACTGCCACTTTAAAATGTCTTTCAAGACGCTACGTTTACATATATATACACCTTTCCCATACCTATACCCCTTCCCATACCAATGTCCCTTTACACACCTTTTCACGTCTGACACCTACTCTTCTCGCAACCTCTCTTTCCCACCTTACTCCTTCTCACACCTATTCCTTCCTACCCCTACCCTTTTCTACACCCTTTCATTTCCCACCACTACTCTTCTCACACCCTTCCTTCACCCCTTCTGACACTCACTTCCCTTCCCATCAGCTACCCCTTTCCAGACCGTCGAGTCCCACCCCTGCACTTCTAATACCCTCTCCACCGCGCAACCCTTCTCATTTTTACATCCTATTCTAGACCCCTTATGTAGCTGCCACTTCTGTACAATACAGATATATGAACTTCTACTGCAGAGGTAATGTTAGCTTAGTTATTATCATATCTATTTAAAATAATGACAGACGCATTTTGTTTTAAAACAAATTCGGTTAAAAGTCAGTCCGGCAGCATGCCTATTAATAGGAACATTTATAACACACGAGAATATTGAAGTCATGCAGCCATATTGTTCAGTCCGGCAGCATGCCTATTAATAGGAACATTTATAACACACGAGAATATTGAAGTCATGCAGCCATATTGTTCAGTCCGGCAGCATGCCTATTAATATGAACATTTATAACACACGAGTATATTAAAGTCATGCAGCCATATTGTTCAGTCAGGCAGCATGCCTGTTAATAGGAACATTTATAACACACGAGAATATTTAAGTCATGCAGCCATATTGTTCAAATGTTGCGATAAAATGTCATAGTTTTTAATTTATGTACTTCAAATATTAAAAATCATTGTGTTGAAAAACATTTGAATATCCAAATTAGCCGCTTCGCGCCAAAAAGCCTAGCTCTATTGTCTATTATTTATAATATTTCGAAAACGGCGTGGTGAACATATTAAATGGGAGTGGAAAAGTTTTAGCCATGACAGTAATGAAGGTATTTTCATGAGTATCAAGTTTCCCCTAGCAAAGATATTTTTCCCAGACGTAATTCAAATTTGAAATTTGTAACATTACATAAGGCTCTAACGTTAGGATAGCAAAGGATCATGGGAAAAATCACAAAATGGCTGCTTTCATGTAACAAATTGTTCCCATTTATAGGCATGCTGCCAGGACTGAAAATTGAATTGACCATTTTACAGGGTCAGAGAAATATCATGCACCAACATGCAAATTTGCGATATATTGCAGACTGGAATCTTCTTTTACAAACCTTTTTTACATGACCGTCATAATTCTTTAAAATGGTGCAGCAAAGTCTGACTGTTTTTTTTTGGTTGTTGCCATACCCCCAATAAAATTCTAGCTTGTATGCACGTCAAGTTAGTTTAAAGTCTTACCAATGTTGAGAGAGCGACGTATTTTAGCACTCAAACAAGAAACTTGTATTCCTTTATAGTAAACTTCTATCATATTGCAAGAAATTGTTATTTGCATATTATTGTAATCATATCCTTCCCCTTTTCCTACCCTCACCCAGAACTGCAGACCTATATCGCGTTAACATGGAGATAAAAACGCACTACAATCGAACGTTTCTGATGGTCGAAATATTTACACAATCACCAACAAACCAATCGATTACCGTCGCGGAAGTGGCGTCACTAGTAATGAACGGAATTATTGGTGACGGGTCCCAAGCAACTTTCTTGGGACCACTTTTCCCCTCTTTAACTCGAAGACATAATTACCATTTTCGGCCAGTTGAGAGAGTGATCCAGTAATGCTCACCGAAAAATTAAAATTAAAAGTATTCCTTTATTATTCTCCATTTTGGAAGTTTCTCACAACCACAGATGCAAACTGAAAACAATAAACGCTTTGTCAAACCCCGCGTGCACGGAGACAACTAATACATAGCACCTTTCCACACTTGCCCTTACAAATGGGCGCAGCCTATACTTACTCACTTCACCAAATATTAATAATAACAACAATTTGGTATGATATTATTTGATAATTTTTCTCCATGGTTGAAGGAATTTTCTTTGTAAAACATTAAGTAAACGAATACTATTATTTTGCTTGTTTATATTCTTGCGTTAAAGTAAATATTCATTGGCGTGCTACTAGTGTAACTATTTCACTCGTGTATTTTTTTTTTGTCAAAGGTATGTCAACCAGAGCTGGTAGATTATACCAAGCTCAAGAAGCCTAATCAGTTTGAAAGAAGTAAAACTGTAATTAAGTCAAAAACAAAATCCCAAAGCAAAGGGCCAAATTATTAAATTCAGTATAATTAATTGTATTTATTATAAATAAGTTTTGTTCAAAAAAGTCTAAAAAAGGTACAAACTGACAAAAAAGGCGAATTTCAGAAAAAAGCCAAATAACTTTTTTTGCAGCAAAACACAAGTCAAAAAACCCTCTTTTTTTCAAATTTGATTTCGACAAAGTCAAATATCAACCCTGCTGTCAAGAACCTCGGTTTGTTACAGTCCAGTTTATGCTCCAATAATAATAAATTACGGTGAAAAAGGTTTAGGCCAAAGGTAGCAAAAATGGACACGAAAGATTCTAATTTCATTGATGCAACAGAACGATAAAATTATTTTCTTCATTTTCACCAGCGCAAATTGGACTTTTACCAGGTAATTTTAAAGTAATCTTTAACAATTCATTTCAATGGTTTCTGAAAAGCAGATATTAACATTTCAGTCACCAGCAAAAGCTCAGAATATGTAGAAATATTTATTTTTGTATCATTTGCAAAGTATACAACTTTAGAATTACAGAATTTGAAAAGCAAAATAATAAACGGCTGACCTAATTAGCAATAGGTTAAGTTATTGTCACTGCGTATGTCTCGATCACCCAATCAGGAGATCTGCCGATCGGGAACGTGAACCGTACTGGTTACAAAATCATCTTATCGACTCCATGTTTGAAAGAAAGCCAAACAACCTGTTTTGCGGCCAAACTGCCAAACAAAACTCAAAAAGTAATTATTTGTTTTCAAATTTAGTTTCTAAAAGAATGCCAAATATAAGAACCATAAAAACCTTTCCTTTTGTTGAAGAACAAAGTCGAACGCATCCGTTGGGTGTGAGATGAACAAAAAACCAAGACATTGACGTCACCATTCAGGTGTGAAATTATGTATCTAAATTTATTTCATAATATATAGTTAGTAAATTCAAAGCAAATGTTGTATTAAGGCCGTAAGGGCTACCTGACGTTACTTACACCTACAACATGCGTGTTTTGGGCTTGTTTTACCTTTGAGCTGTTATACGCACAGTGAACGTGACCTAAGCAAGTGGTGTGATCCAATCAGAGGCGTAGAAAGTAGAGGCAGGCGGGGTAAAAACTGTCCTGAAACCCTTAGTGTTTACCTTCATTTTGGGGAGTTAAAATTAAAATTAAATTTTGTGATATCATTTAACATTTGGGAAAACGTTAGCAAAATTTCCGGAAAGTAAAGAAAAACTCCCGAAATGTTCCCCACAATTAAAGAATATTTTATGAAAATGAAGGATTTTATCATTTGCCCCAACAAATCTCAGTAACAAAATGTATGAGTATCTTATCACAATTTAAAATCTTGTATAGGTGTGTGTGTGTGTGTGTGTGTGGGAAGGGGGGGGGGGGGGTCGTTAGATTATTGAAAATATTGGTATAATGTGGGACTATTTAAGTTTAAGTTTGTTACACTTATATGACGCATTTCTAAAGAAAATAAGTACAAATGTTTAAATAAGATAAGCATGAAATATAAAGAAAACAAAGAACAAGAAAATTATGAAGAGGACTTGAAAGCACAATTAAATAAGTGAGTCTTAAGTAAGGTGTGGAATGGTTTAAGGGATTGAGCAGATTTGATTGAAAGAAGTAAGTCATTCCAAAGTTTTGGGCCAAATATTTGCAGAGAGCGATCGCCATATGTAAGTTTACTTTTTGGAACATAAAGGATGATGTGGTTTTGAGAGCAAAAGCGGTAATTGGTTTGTTTATATTGAAACATTTCGGTCAGATATAACGGGGCCATGTTATGAAGGGATTTCAAAATGAGAGGATTAAAATTTTAAATTTAATTCTATATGAGACAGGTAGCTAATGAAGATTTTTGCAGTAGATAAAGTGATGGAGTGAAACGGTTGCTTCTTGTGACAACATTAAAGAAAATCTCCTGAAAATGAAGTAAATTTTTCGAAAATTGAAGAAAAATGAAGGAAATTGAACAAAAACTGATGCAAATTTCATGTGGCGGCGTACAATTTATTCCAAGACAATACTGATTGGCTTATCAATGTAAGTGCACAATATACCATTGTGTTTCGACCAATCAAAATACAGGATTTGAATTTAATTTATCTAACGGTACGTTAGAGACGACAACTGGCCTTTAAAGTAATTTTACGAAAATTGAAGAAAATGAAGGAAATTTCTCCTGAATTGAAGAAAAATGAGAGAAATTGCCCAGTAATTGAAGCAAGTTGCACGAAAATGAATGAAAATGCACAAATCTTGAAGCAAATTTCACAAAATAAAGGAAATTGCACAAAAACATGAAGGAAATTGCACAACAATTGAAGCAAATTTCCCGAAAACTGAAGGAAATTGCACAAACATTGATGCAAATTTCATGAAAATAAAGGAAATCGAAAAAAATTGAAGCAAATTTCACAAATATTAAGGTAATTTTACGAAAATGTTACGAAATTTTGAAGATAATTTCACGAAAATGAAGGAATTTCCCTAAATTTTCGAAAAATGAAGGAAATTGCCCTAAAATTGATGCAAATTTTACGAAAATGAAGGAAATCGCAAAAAAAGTGAAGTACATTTCACGAAAATTTTACGAACATTTCACAAAAATTGAACAAAATTTCACAAAAATGAAGGAAATTTCCCGCAAATTAAAGACAACTTCACGAAGAAAATTAAAGAAAAGTGATGGAAAATTTTCCCAAAATTGATAAAAACTTTTTAAAAACTGAAGAAAATTTTCGAAGCAAATTGCTTAAAAATTTAAGCTAATTTCTCAAAAATGATGCCATGGAATATGACTGGACTCGCAAAAATTAATTTGTTATAACCTTCATCATTGTTGGACCAAAAGATTTTGAAGATGTTTTGATTATGATGCCCCACAATGGTTTAAAATCAACACAAATTTCCAAAATATAAGTGATAAAAAGAAGACAATTTTAGATTTTATTGTTGCCAGGTACCATTTCGAAACAGGTTGAGGGAAAATTTCACCGGAAATTGAGAAAACTTGGGCAAAATTGCGCGAGGTTCATGGACGAAGCCCTGGTCTAAAGATTTTTGTTTTGATGGCCTGAACTGCCGAAATGGCTGAAAACTGGAAAATCAACGCAGTTCACATGTGTAAATCGTGGGGTCCAGGGGGCGAAGCAAGAGAGGGATCCAGGAGAAGAGGTCCCGCTAAAGGACCCCTTGGAAGGGGCTCAGGGGGCGAAGCTACTGGAAGCTCTGAAAGATTTGATGCCTAAAAATGTCTGAAAATCAAGACAAACTGATAAATTTCGGAAAATCAACACAAACTGATAAATTTCGAAATTTCCCCTGAAAATTGAGAATATTTGGGTAAATTGTGGGGCTCAAATGTGAAGTCTTGGTCTAATTTTGATTTTTCCCGAAAGTGGCTTAAAATCAACACAAAAACCGAAATGTAATTTATGAAAAGAAGAAAATAATTATGATATAATATTAAAATCTTCTTTGATAAGCATTTGAGTTACCATGTTTAACACTGTCATGCAGAAGATAAATTTCCCCTAATAATTCGTCCACAATATTGTTTGGTCATGGATGCAGCTCTGATAGATTCCAACGGACGAATTCCCTGAAGATTTCTAGTTTTTGATGCCCAAAAACTGAAAAAATGGCTCTTGACTTTAAACGTGTGTATATATGTCTCCTGCAGTTGCCCAATCCGAGCCTAATCACCATCTTGCCAAGTCGAGTGGACTAGTGGAAATGATTCTGACATCCAGACGATTCAGGCCATGATTGAGATTTTATCTCTAATTTAATTAGAACATACATTTTAAATCTCTGCCCGACTAAGTGCCCAAGTATGATGTTGTCAGCATGATGCCGAGTCAAGAGGACATGATTCTGATATAACGATTCGGGTATGATTGAGATGTACGATTTAAACGGTACATCCGACCGACATTTTACCTTCTCTGCCAGACTTAAAATAGTCGCTGTGATGAACATACCGTCTGCCGATAAAACTGTAGAAAGGGCAACACAACAAGAACAAGGAGCGACGCGATATCGTGTCTGTCTGTTGAGGTGTTGAACAATTCAATCGTTGATCTTTGCCTGGTTGGCATTTCATGGTATACCGGCTGCGTATTGTTCCTATACATGATTGACCTTTCGGTCTATTTATTATTCTGGGTTAACTGTTGAGGATAAAAAAATAGGATTGAACTTTAAACAATTTAAAATGATAATATCAATATACGATAATTACCTATATTTGCTCATCTCGCCAAATTAATTCCCACTGAATGGTTGGTGAAGGAGAGTGAGATCACTCCTTGTTCCTTTTTTATTTGTTCCTTTACAGGTTAAAAAGAAAGTTTACTTACAGACTAACGCAATGAAGCGTAATCTACTGACATAAACATACAAGAACACCCTTTAAAAAAGGGCTGTCGTGAAAATGTATTTCTTTCTACCTAGTGTGGTGTGGAGGTTATCATACCTGTCTACAGACCACGAGGCCCTGGGTTCAAGCAGGGAGTTCCCACTTAGAACTGCAACTCCCTGGTTCAAGCCTGGGTTAGGTAGACACACCAGTGTACCACAACTGGTTATCAAAGGCCGTGGACATTGACTTGGTTGTCGATGTTATGTCTGTCCGTACGTCGTACCTGTGTTCTCGTCCGGGTCGCATTAAGCGTTTCGTGATAGCATTGTTACTATCATAACCGAATACGCAGGCGACGACCCCGTCATTGTAATTGTGTGTTCACTCGTCGTCGCAATTATTTTTTTGCATGGATAGCAGTGGCATGTCTAAGGAGGGGGATGGGGGTCTATTAGGCGCTTAGTCTCCCTAAAATGTCATAGCCACCCAGATTTTGTAATATTTATAAATATAATCAACTAAATCAAATAAACTGCATCAAATGTGTAGAAATGGCATTTTTTGTAATCGTTTTGACTGAGTCATCGTTAAATTTGGACCAAAACTTTTACAGTTTGCACCAAAACTCCTTCATTTTGGATCAAACATCTTTCATTTCACCAAATTTGTCAATTTTGACCTAAGAATCTGCATTTTTGGATAAACAATCTTTAGGATTTTATTAAATTTCTTCAATTTTGGACGAAAACTTTAAAGTCTGGATCACAATCTACAACATAAAACAAAAACGCTTTGGAATGGGAGGTGAACTTGCAATATCAGGTTATGCATGAATGGTCCCCACCCCACAATATTTAAAAAAACTGGCAATACAATTTTCATTTAGGCCTTTACCTTTTCAACCGCGCTTATTGAAAAAAATGGGAAATTATCAGGATTAAGTTTTCTTCATTTTCAAACAATTTTCTTCAACTTCTGCGAAATTTTCATGAATTTTAAGGAAATCTTGAACAAAAACATTCAAGTTTGGACCACAATCTACAACTTACAATGAAGTTGTATCAGGGCAATGTACGGGCGCATGGTCCCCACCCCACAATATTTTTCAGAAAAATACAATTTTGAAATAGGCCTTTACCTTTCAAAGATAGCAGATTAGCAAGGCCGTAGCCAGGGAGGACGGGTTCATCCGAGCAAACGAGCCTTATTTTGTTGAGAAAGTGCCATTTTGTAATCTAAAAATTTAATGAGCACCCAGAATTTCAAGAGTTTTTGCCCTTTCAGACGAAAAACGAAACCTGCTCACTCATGGAATTCGAAGATAAATAATTACCAATCGTGGCAAGCATGCAATAGCAATGTACTAAAAACATACAAAAGTAACGGCAATGGAAAAACGTCTTTTTTGATTTATCTGACACAAATTTCCATTCTGCCGACTTCACACGCGAACTTCTGATGCAGCCGTACCTGTGCGTACTTGTATGCTGAACGTCACACGTATATCGTACCATGGAGGTACCACTTTAGACCTCCATGATCGTACCATGACAAGAGCAGAATGGTTCGAGGCAAAATTGGCCAATCACAAGCGTTGTTTCACAAGCTGGACAAATTTTGCCAATGAGATATTGATTTTACGCCAGGATATGTTAAAGATTAAAACTATCGAAATGGCATGAATTTAACCTGGAACGTGGTGGAATTATTTTAACCAGGATTTTTTTACCAAACATTTTTTGGAGTGTAAGACTAGAAAAGTAAACATTAAATGATATCTATTTGTTAATCTCGACAAATTTATTTCCAGTGGTTGGTGGAGTAGGGGTGACAAACGTGATATCTCCCTTCATTTATTTGATTGGACATCGATGCTTAGGTTAACAAGACATGTTTTTAGTGCAAGCATTTACAGCCGTATGCCCGGGAAAATACCGGTGGTTGTTTTATCAGCAATGTCAGAATGTACGATGCGATATAAAAGGCAATTAAAGGGGCAATGCGATCTGGGACCTGGGGCAACTGCAATGTGTTTGTGTTGTGTCAGTCTGCCCGGTGTTGAGAAATTCGATTGATCTTTTTTGATTGGAATTTTGCATTGTACGAACGTACACCCAACCCAAGAACTTTCTATCCATTTACAATGTTCGCCAATATTTCTTAAAGATGTAACCTGGTATAAATAAGCTTGGACTGCTGGAACAATTTTAAATGACAATTAAATGATAACATGATTTTTAATTGTATATGTTATTCGTGGTAAATTCATTTCCAATGGTTGGTGGAGGAGGGGTCAAATCTCCCCCCTCCGCCATTTGTTTATTTGTTATGGCACTGATGATTAAGTTAACGGATTAGTTCAGTGGTCAAGCATATTCATTTTATATGAAAGAGGACTTCAAAAGAAACAAAATGGTAAAGAAAGCATTTAGAAATCTTATTTCGTTAAGGAGATATTCAAGTTTAAAGTTTGGTATCATTTCTGTAGAAACGACTGAAATCAGACTTGTTGTGATGTCACAGCCTCAAAAAAATCTGTATGTATTTTAAAGAAAGTTTATTTTATTTTGCACTATTTAAATCATTTTCCCTCAAACTTTCTTCAGGTGGTATATTATAAATACCATTGCTAGGTTCAGTTTTACTATTAATTTGACATATCCAATGGTTTTTAAGCCACAAAATCTCAGGACAAAATATGATAGAATACATAAAGACTGAAAAATCTAAGGCTATGACATAAGTCTGATTTCAGTCGTTTCTACACAAATAACACCAAACTTTCAACTTTAATATCTCCTTAATGGAATACAAGTTTTAAATGCTTTCTTCACCATTTTATTTCTTTTGAAGTCTTCTTTCATATAAGATGGACATGCTTGACCACTGAACTAATCCTTTAACAAGAAGTATAACGAATGCAAGCATTTACAACCGTAGGTCGGGGAAAATCATCACTGTACGATGCGATGAACATACTGTTTTTTCTGATAAAAGACAAGGGGCCATGAGATCCGGGACTCAGTGCAATGAGTTTGTGTTGGGTCAGTCTGCCGGGTGTTAGTAGTTCAATTGATCTTGTTTTCTTTCTTTTCTCTTGTTCTTTTTTTCTGATTGGTATTTTGCATTGTACGAACGTACACCATTGACCTTTCAATCTTTTACAATGTTTGACATTCTGTCTTAAAGATGTAATTAGGTATAAACGGCGAGCTGGGACTGGACTGGAATAATTTTAAATGACAATTAAATAACAATATGATTTCCAACTATATGTTATTCTTAACAAGTTCCTTCCCAATGGTTGGTAGAGGAAGGGTCAGATCTCTCCCCTCCATTGGCGGTGCCAGCAGTTTGGTGCTGGGGCAAGAGAGGTACAGTTTTGTTTTGTTTTTTCTTGAAGCAATTTCGCGGCGAAAATGCCCCCTATGCTCCCCCCCCCCCTCCCTCCATAGCGCCGCCACAGTTGTCCTCCTCATTTGCGTTTGTTTTTGTTAGGCCACATGATGGGTAAGTTAACAAAAAGAATACTAATGCAAGCATAGCCCGGGGAAAATAATCGTTGTGATGAGCATCATTTATTATTTCGGTTCATACCGCCAATCGGGGGTCTCAATATTCCCCCGATCGGGTGACTCAAGCATGCGCACTGAAGCGCAGTGATATATGGAAGCCGCCATTTTTATTGTGAAGTTTCAGTTACAGACGCTTATCAGTCGTTTCATTAAAGGTTGTAACAAAGTTTGCTTTATTCATATTCAATTTCGCCAAAGTAAAACAACGCCGTTATACTATCACGCAGTTATTGCTAAAAAAAATCACACATTCTCGAAGCTTTTTTCTCATGATTTCAGAAAACCTTGTTAAAGCGCGACTGGCTAATGGTAACACATAATCAGATTTCATCACTTTTCTTCAAAATTATCGAAAACCGCACA
>JAIGNY010004502.1:170000-182500 GCA_020152595.1 Chiridota heheva
ACAGTCCCGGACTGTTCTACATTAGTAGTGTGGAGATAGTGAAGTAGTTTGTGTCGCTTTGTATCAACATTTGGTAGTCTAGATTATTTTCAAAAAATGATTAGATATCATATACACAGACTGATTCTATGTTGGTTGTGCTACGGCTAGCTGAATAATTACACTGATTTACAAACAAACAAAGACAAAACTCGTAGAACTGTATTTACACTGTGCCAACATATAGTATGGTAATGAAGTCTTGGCTTAGTGCTATTCAGGTACCTCAATGTAACCTGAGTTAAATTAGAATTACATAGAAATAGAGACACAGTATATCAACATTTAAAAGATTAACATCAAAAATTAAATTAACACTCCAAATCGGTTTTATATATACAGTTAGCTAGATTTTTAGACCAATCTACTTTTGAATTACGCAGAATTGTCACTGAAATGATGGGAACATTTGTGAGATCAGTTGAAAAATGATGAAACATTATACAAATTATTTTAAAATGGTATTTATTGGTTAGGCTACAAGCTAGTTGAAAAATTCGACCGAGTTACAAAAAAAAGCTGAATTTTATAGAACCACAGTTACTTCTTCCGCCAATATTTGTAAGATATTGAAGTCCTGTTTCAAAAATGATTGAACGTCAATTGTATATTCAGGTACAGTGCTATTCAGGTAGCTTAATGTAGTCCGAGATGAATTAGAATTGCATAGACATGGACACACATTATATAAACATGTAAAAGATTAACATCAAAAATTATTAAAAAGCACACCAAATCGGTCTCTATATACTGTTAGCTCAGTTTTTAGACTAATCTACTTTTGAATTACGCAGAATAGTCACTGGCATGATGGGAACATTTGTGAGATCAGTTGAAGATTGATGAAAAATAATTTTGAAAAATAGTTTTTTATTGGTTAGATTACAACTAGTTGAATAATTCGACCGAGTTACAAAATAACCTGAATTCCGTAAACTACAGTCACTCCTTGTGCCAACATTTACAAGATATTGAAGTACTGTAGTTTAAAAAAACTCTATTAAAAGTCGATTCTATACTGGTATGGTGCTATACATGTAGCGCAATTAGTCCGATTTGAGTTTGAATCACGTACAAAAGTAGACACATAATATCAACGTTTGAAAGTTTAGCTTCGAAAAGGGTTTAAAACCACACGAAATCGGTTTTATATACAGTTAGCTCAATTTTTACATTTAAATCATTTAGATTAGTCAGTAACACATTGTGTCAATATTTGCGAGATCAGTTGAAATATGGTGAAATATCACGCGAAAATTGGTTTTGTATTGGTCAGATGGTTGCGTTTACAGCTAGCTGGATAATTCGACTGAATTACAATATGATAGCTGAATTTCGTTATTCCTTATACCAACATTCTGTCGTAAAGACCTCCCTTGACTATTAGATCATTTGTTTCGGAGCGGGGGAGGATTGGTAGCCTCATACACTTTGTTTGCGTGTGACATCTTTGTATGTGATTTTTGTATTTTAGTGTGATTTCGTGACTTAACCTCCCCCCCCTTCTCCCCTTCACCTTCTCACCCCTACACACACACACTTCCAGTGGGCACAGATGATTTTGTGACCGTTTCATTTATATTTCAGCAGTCACACCTCGCGTATGGACAGAATCATAAGCACAAGTCCCGAACCAAATTAGCTAATAATCTGGAATCATAGGCCCATGTCAGTCTTTCAAAGCGTATACAGAGTGTAAATGTACACACAGTATACGTCATAATTCGGCTAATGTTTTGGGACGCCGTATTCAGTTAGCGACGTGTATTATGTCTATGCAGAAGACTGGCTCAAATTCAATTAATGACGCGGGCGCTTACCGAAGTCGAAGTTAGCATTAGGTCCCTATATACGGTTCGGTTGGTAACGCCGATCGGGGAACTCAATAAGTTCCCCTATCGGGAGACTCACTGAGTTTGCAGTGATTTATGGAAGCCGCCATTTTTATTGTGAAGTTTCAGTCATAGACGTTTATCAGTCGTTTCATTGAAGAGTTTTAACAAAATTTGCTTTGTTTATGTTCAATTTTGCAAAAGTAAAACAACGAATCGTTACTATCACGCAGTTTTCGCAAATCCCAAAGTTTTTTTGATAATTTCAGAAACCTTGTTAAACTGTTAAAGCGCGACTGCCTAATGGTAACACATAATAAGAATTCATCACTTTTCTTTAAATTTCTAGAAAACCGCACGGTGAATTTCAAAAGCGTGCGGTGAAAAGATCATTTATATGCCCTTATTTCAAATGTTGAAGACAATTTGGAACCCTTTGCAGTGGTTGAGTTCCCGGCGCTCGAAATGTGTTTGATTCTTATGTCATTTCTATACAAAATTTGAATAGATGCATTGGGAGTGCTTCTGTAAAGGATCCCTCGATCGGGAGAACAAAACTGTTCTCCCGATCGGGGTACGAACTGACGAACCGGACTTATATAAGTGTAAAACGTCACACAATCATCTTGGGGATGTAACGGTGTGACTCCTTCTGCAATATTATTCCGAGACAGTAATATGGGGCCATAAATTCCATCCCAGCCATTAAAAATCGGTCTGGATTAGTAAATAGAAAACAATACAATCAGCGTCGGGTCCAAGAATTTTCCTAATTAAGATACAATTGTTCTGAAAAGTCTATTTTCCGATAATTCCCCAGTGACCTCTTTTCAGGGGTGTAGGAAGCTTTCAAAAAGTAGAGGAACGACCTCTTTTCAAATTTCAAGTCATATATGCCGCCAAGTTAAAGGGGCATTTTATTTTTGAGAAAGGGACACTTGTCTAACGGGGACACATTCATCCCGTAAATGGGACTGACAAAAGGCGCCAGTTTCCTACTATTTGGTCAGTATTAAAAGGCACTTTACTTTTTATTTTTTATCATTTTTCGGAAAGGTAGGGGTGCCCACCCCTCCCCCTCCCCCCTTCCCCTTTCTCCTCTTCCTATTTCTATGCCTCTTTTAAATTTGCCACTAAAATTCCGTTTGGATTAATACAACCAGCTCTAATGACAGTCCGGGATCAAGCCAAACAACTGAGAACTTTGAAATACCCCACAAATTTGGTACTTGTATGTATTACGTCATTGCATGAGCCTACACATTTGACTAGCCAACACTAAACATATGGGCCTTCTCATTCTAAGCTCTGGATTGTCCAAAATTTTACTGGATATCCTGAAATGTTGGAAACGGATAATAAATAGATATTTAAAACGTTTGCCGCTGCTTTTTGAAATTCACGGTCGCCTTTTTGTGAAAATTAATCAAACAGATTATAAGCAATCTGTTTTGTTGATTTTCTCAAAAAGGCGACAATGATTTTCAAAATGAAACGACAAAACGTTTTGAATATCTATTAACTATCCGTCTCCAAATTGACAGGATATCCAGTGAAATTTTGGACAATCCAGAGCTGAAAATGAGAACCCCAATATGTTTAGTGTAAGCTAGTTAAATGTGTAGGCTCATGCGATGACGTAATACATAGAAGTACCCAACTTTTGGGGTATTTCAAAGTACCCAGTTTTTCGGGTTGCTCAAGGACTGAATAACAAACACAGTGAGAAAGCAAACCCCAACAGTAAAGGAATATTGCCATTATGGTATGGAGCTGTAAACAAATTGGCGAAAACACCATGTTGATATCTTGTTCTGTATTCAGGTATTGGGGTCATTGCATTTCAAAGATTTCAGGACTTCTGTGTTGTAGTCATTGCATTTTAAAGATTTTAGGGCTTATTGACTTGAAAGTGTATACAGTATATGATCATGGAAGGTGGGCCTCATTAACTGATTAACCCCAAACAATACTGATCATCATACAAAGTTTGTATGTATCTATCTATGTGTAAATTACTGTACATTCAACTTCAATCCCAGTCAAAGAGGCACGAAAACCTGCAATGAATCCACTTTCCGCTTTGTGAAGGACCCTACAACCAAAGATGCTGCTCTGTGGCGGATGGAATTGGGAGGTGTAGCATCTGTTATTGGAATGGGGTACATCATTGGGAGGGGTACACCATTGAGGGGTGGGCCCCATAAGCCATGATCAAGAAAATGGGAAAAATTGTTGCTTTATTTTATTTTTTTATGGAAGAGTGCAATTTTATGTTATATATTATATATTCCAGAACAAATTTAAAGCATTTGTAAAAAGGAAAAATTACATGCATATACACAATAAAACACGTAGCAGAATTAAAAAAATATGAATTAAAAAAAAAGGAAAAAATTAAAGATAAATGGTTCAAAACAGTAATTATAATTCTCCTGCCTGTAAGTAAATTGCCGCACGGTAAATGAATGCATTTTTGTAGACGTGTATTCTGTATTTTTAACACTATTTTAGGATTTCGAAGGTTTCTGTTTGAACGTGCTAGATGACTTTGTAATGTATTGTGTAAAGGATGGTTTTGTTCTTTGTTGATTTTTGTCGCCATTGCAATGAATTCCGATTTCGCCATGTCATTTAAAGTTTCAATAAGCATGGGATAATGTAAGTTAATAATCTTTGAAGTATACTTTAAAAATTCCTGATTCTGTCTTTGTCTTTCTGTAAGAATAAATGATACCAAACAGGAACAACATAAAGAACCTGCGATAAAATAACTGATTTAAAAAGATTAACTCTAGCATTGAGATTACAACAAGATCAAATGTATGATAAACTCGAAACAATATAGTAAACTTTACTTAAAATGTTGGACACATATGGGAAAAGGTCAGTTTATCATCAATACATACACCAAGATAATCAGTTTTTACGTAATTTACAACATCTGAACGTTGAATGAATATGTTGTTGTCTGATTTTGATTTCAAAAGCCCTGTATGTTTGACGTTTTTGTTTACAAAGCACATTTCCTTTGATTTCTTAGGGTTCAGCAACAAGTTCTTTTCATCACATTTTGACACACTTTCATCAATGTTGACTAGTACTCCACTTGATCCTCATTTACAGAATATTTAGCAATTTTACATGAAATAGCAGTATCATCGGCATACTTTATCATACAAATATTTTCGTTTGATCGTATTTCTTCGGTGTAGATGGTAAACCTTGACCACCCATCACAACAAGGGCCCCATCCACTCTCCAGGGCCGCCAAAATTTATCGACAGACCAGAAATTGAAAACATCGGTTTTTGCTTAGAAATACCACTTTTTACTCGCCTCTCGTTCTTTTCATCTTCCTCATTTTCCGTTTCTTGTTCTTTTTCGCTTTGAAGTGTGTTTGCATTTCATTTTGATCTTATTCTCTAGAAAAAGTATTAATAATAGATCAAAAGACGTACGGTATGTTCTCTCATATCACGGGCCCTTATGCAGATCTGCGTATCATCGAAAGTGGCATACTTTACTTGGCTTGTCAATCGGGAGAACAGTTGTTATCTGCCGATCAGGAAATACTGTAACGGAAGTATCCCACAATACATCTATCCAAATTCAAATTTTGTATAGGAATAATATAAGAGTTATACAAATTTCGAGCGCCGGAAACTCATCCAATGCAAAGGTCGTTCATTTTTTTCTTCACGATAAAAAATAATGGCAAATGAATTATCTTTTCACCGTGCGCTTTTAAAATTTACCGTGAAATTTTCGCAAAATTGAAGAAGAAAAGTGGGGACTTGTTATTATGTGTTACCGTCAGGCAGTCGCGCTTTAAAATGATTTTATGAAAAAAACATTTAAAGGTTTTTGGGGGAACTTGACTATGATTGTAAAAAATATAAAAACGGTCAAATCGACTTTTGTATCATAATTTTATTTTTAATACAACAAGTGTGTTAAAGATAATACGCACATAAACGACTACACCAAAGACTATGGCGAAGCTTCGTTACTAAATAAACTAGTACTGCGCATGTCCCGATCTCCCGAACGGGCGAACTCTAAGATATCCCGTTCGGGAGTACGAACCGAGCTGCTTCCTGGGCAGACAAATGTTTTATAAGGGAAAAAAACCATGAACATTTTCGAATCCAATCTTCTCTCCTCGTCGGAAATGTTGATAAAAAGCTCAATTTAAAGTTGAACAATTTTAAAAGCCGGAAATTTGCTCAAAAAAGAAGAAGAAAAAAAGCCTAAATTGATTCGGTTTTCTGAAATTATGTGATTCTTTTTTGTAAGATGGCTACGATTCAGATGATTGCTTTCATCATCTGATCTGATTATACCAACAAAAACACCCTGAATTTTTGTTGGGCAAAATAGAACCTGCACAAGTCTTCCGTTCAATCGTTTTAGAGATTTAGTCCCCGATTAAGTATAGTTACCGCCCAAAATGTTAGTTTGCCCCGAGCCTCGCGATTTTCTCAGTGGCCCTGATACTACCCTGTCCCTAAAAAGGTAAAGTGAAATTAAAGAAATACATAGTACAGTCAAAAATTGTGTAGCGATCTTTTATATTCCTCTAAAGATTTTAAAACATTTTTTGAATTCTTCCATTTTTCTTTTTAACCGTTATTCTAGCAGTCTAGGAAGTGGAAATAAACAATTTGACCCTTAATCAATCAGATTTCAAACCTGTTTTTAATTCGACTAAGCATAAAGATGTGTCATAAATTTTGCACCAAAGATTCTTCATATTCGGGAGTTTGGAAGCTTTCGAAAAACGGGGGCACGACCTCTTAAAAGTGAATTTTCAAGTCATATGTCCGCCATCCCAACAAAGTCAAGTAAGTACGTTATCTCCAAAATGTAAAAACTATTTTACTCATCTTATTATCTGATTATTATTCTTCTTTTAACTATTCAAGACTAGTTGGAAATCAAGGTGTCAAACATAAAAGTTGTGTATGGTAAGCGCTTTGCGTGAAGTGAGGGCGTAGTTGCTTATTTAGTAAGAATTTTGGAAATTGAGGGTAGCAAAACGTTAGGGCAAGTATGATGACTTTTCATGGGCGTCACGATACATATATCGATGACGAGTGAATTCACAATTACAATGACGGGGTCGTCGCCTGCGTATTCGGATAGTAACAATGCCATCACGAAACGCTTAATAAGACCTGGACGAGAACACAGGTACGACGTACGGACAGACATAACATTGGCAACCAAGTCAATGTTCACGGCTTTTGACATTTTGATAACCAGTTGTAGCGCATTGGCGTGTCTACCGTCGCGATACATATATACATGACACAATAGGCTTTTATATCGCGTTATTCCATATAGACCACAGCGCCACCAGTTTAGGTCTCCGGTTGCCGAGGAGCAAACGAGTCACGGCACAAATTTTGGATATGGATTAGTCTTGCTCCAAGACCGACCGTGTAATACCACCTTCCTGCTTCTTTCTATTATTACTATGATATCATGCTACCATCGTCTCCCCTACAGTCCGGCAGACTCGTTTGCACGGGGTCAGGGAGACGATCTGCTCTTTCACTGTTTAAGGTTACGAACACACCAGTTTGCACTCCGTAACCCTTTTTTGATATGCCTAGGCTAATCGGTTTTTTTCGTTTTTTTTTTCTTTCTGTCTGTCTATTTGCAACATCATTAAATCGGTCCTGCTGGTCACGTGACTGTTGTTTTATTCCTAACAAGCTAATAAAACTAAAATAGTTAACAGGACAATAAAGATTCAAATATAAATAATTGTGGTTAGATATGGAGCAAAAGGTAAAAAGAAAATAATGTAAACATAACAACTAATCTAAGAAAGTATTACAAGAGATTGGGTGAGGTATACACTATTTTCACTTATTGGGAGTTAGGAATATGGCCTGGAATATCATAATCATATTCATAATTCATATGCTACTGAGAAATTGATGTTTAACTTTAAAGGCCATCTGTCGTGATTAAGATGTTGGCGGCGTACAATTCATTCCAAAACGTTACTGATTGGCCTATCAATGTAAGGGCACACTATTTCGACCAATCAAAACACAGGATTTGAATTCCATTTACCTCGTACATTAGTGACAACAACTGGCCTTTAAGTTAGGAACAAAGTTGATATGTGTAAAATTATTCTCATTGTTGGCAAGAGGTAAGAATCACCATCTAATAAACTTAAACGAATGATAACTTAGATTATCTAGCCTGCAAAATGTACAATATTTCTGATCAAAGCTATAGCTATCAACTGACCATGCTAACCTGCTAACCAAGTTTAAGTTTGTCTTTCTGAGTTTTACGCTCAATAAAAAACTTGAGGCTGTTGCAAGTTCAAAGAACTTAATGACCTCTTCAGCCAAAGCAACTTCAAACTGTCAAACCCATGCATGGTTATGGGGATTACAAGTTATAACCACTTTTCCCGCCATCGTACCCCCGGTCACTCTCTTGATATAGATCGACCATCAACATAGGCCAATAAATTATACTATAGGCCTAAGCATGGGCGGAACCAGTTTAAAATTTCAGGGGGCCAATTTAAACCACTGATGATGTTCTGATGATTAATGGAACAAAAGTGGGACAACTAGTGAAGTGGGGAGGGGACAAAGGAATAGGGAGCGGGAGAAACCACCCCTCCGAGGAGTTCTTCCCCCCGAATGAGAGATACAATTATTAACATTATATTGACAAGTTTTAAAGGAAAAAAATTGTAGGAAAATTTGCTAAAATTCAAGGAAAATTTGCTAAAATTCAAGAAAAATTTGCTAAAATTCAAGGAAAATTTGCTAAAATTCACTATTAATAAATTTTGGTTAAAGCTTTCAGAAAAATAAAAAGTAAATTAAAAAAAAATATTAAAATTACCTAAGAATTGAAGGAAATTTCCCAAAGATGATGGAAACTTTCACAAAAAAATTGAGGAGATTAAGGTGAAAACATTGGAAAAAGTTTGGTATAATCTGATAGTTGAAGGAGAAACATTTGTTGGCTGTTTTCTGAATATTTGAGAAATATTTTCGAAAGAAAAAGCAAATTTCCCAAAAATTGTTAGAATTTTCCGAATTTTGAAGAAAATTGCACAAAAATGAAGACAATTTCCCAAAAAGGATTGAAATAGAAACTTTACGAAAAATGAAAAAAACTTTCTAGAAAAGTGAGACAATTATCCCAAGAAGAAGGAAATTCTCAAAATTGAAGAACATTTCCCAATAATGAAGGAAGTTTCCGGAAAATTAAGTAATTTCTTGTCAATATATTAAGAATTGAATACATTATATTGTTATATTGCTTACCTCGTTGTCATAATATTTCATAAGCCGTAACTTAAGAATTATTTCATGGTAAAAAAAAGTATTATCGGAAAAATCTCAGGGGGCCTTACTCCCGCCCCACAGCTGGATCCGCCCCTGGCTATAAGTACGTAAGCAGCCGCATCCACAGCGATTAAATTTATAAGAGACTGACCGAGAGAACACATGCATATTAAAAACCAACTTTTATAGTCATCAGCAGTCACGTGACCATGCAGCAAGGCCGGTTTAATGATGTTGCAAATAGACAGACCCTCATAAAAAGGGCCCTCTTTATGGGTTTGGCCTTTGAAGATCATAGGACTCCATGCAATAGTATTATTAGCCTACCAGCCTACGGCATTTCAACTACAAAATATGAAAGATAAAGTAACAAACTGACAAATTCGAATCAAACCCTTTTACTTGTTTTTTTTCTCTCTTTAAATTCAGATAAACATTAACAGGGATGGCGGAGCGTTCACAATATTAAAGGGGAGGGGGATGATGAGTTCGGATACAGTGATGATACTGCACCCGACTGTCAACTAAGTTACTGGGGTTGAAGTCCCCAACCCCGGCTCCGCCACCCATGGATAAGCGGGCCATTGTTTGACTGCAAGGTACAACCTCCTGAAAGGTAAACTGCAATGACATATCATATACGCTAACTATAATGTCTTTTAATGGCGTTCTATTTGCCATTGGCACACAGCACATACGCACCCAATCTTGAAATGTTTCCATCCATCCATCACCCTATTTACGTGTAGCCAATGAACTTGGCAAGTGTATACATGCATAAATGTCAACGTATAGGCAGGAGTTGAAATGAGAGCCAAAGTAAAATTGTCTAAAGCTTTTTTTTTTTTTTTTTAGTTCTACATCACATGGAATGGAAGTTCATACGATGACGCCCCCCCCACACACACCCCACTCCTAAAAATCCTGGCTATGTGCCTATATAGCATGATCCCGAGATGAACGCTTCTGATCTTTCCTTTAAAGGATAAGTTTAGTGATCAAGCAAATCTATCTTATACGAACAAGGACTTCAAAAGAAACAAAATAGTGAAGAAACCATTCAAAAATCTTACTCCGTTAAGGAGATATCAAATTTACAGTTTGGTATCATTTGTGTAGAAACGACTGAAATCAGACTAGTTGTGATGTCATGGCATCAGATTCCTCAAAGTTGTTATGTATTTTATCATATTTTGTCCTGAGATTTTGAGGCTTAAAAACCATTGGATGTCAGAAAAGTAGTAAAACTGAATTTATAGTATTTATAATGTACCACCTGAAGAAAGTTTGAGGACAAATAATTTAAATAGTACATAAAAAAACTTTCTTTAAAAAACATTAACAATTGCTAAGAATGTGAGGATGAGGACACCAACTTTCCATAGTAGACTTAGTACACCAGTCATTTCTTCACAGATAAGACAGAGTTTTAACTTGAATATCTCCTTAAGGAAGTAAAATTTTTGAATGCTTTCTTCACCATTTTGTTTCTGTTGAAGTCTTTCATGTAAGATAAACATACTTGATCACTGAACTTATCCTTTAAGTCCCTTTTCTTCCTTTATATCCAATGCTATTGTTTACGTCACTGGGAAATTTTATATCTGATTTCATTTCCTTCCTATTTAAGTTGGCTTTGTGTTCAATTGTGAAAACCAATTTCCCATTAATTTCCCATATGTCGGTTTAAAGGTATATGGGCAGGAAGCAATAGAATAGGTTTAAAGGCCATCTGTCGTGATTAAACTGTGTCTGCTTACATTCTATTCCAAAACAATACTGATTGGCCTATCAATGTAAGTGCACGTTGTACTATTGTGTTTTGACCAATAAAAACACACGAATTAAAATCTATGTACCTCTGCGTTATAGAAACGACAACTGGCCTTTAAATGGAACAAATGTACGATAATGCAAACAATAAAAGTTCCATCAAAATCGATTACGAATCACATTTTACAGCATTCTAAAACTTAGATACCTAATTAACGTAAAGTGTGCAATATTTTGTGACGTCAGAATGGGAAAAAATACAAAACTGTTTTTGTTGAATTATTGCTTTTCTGTGTTTTTCCCAATGATATTTTGAATGAGAGAAGTTGGTCTTTAATTTTAAAGTTTTTAAATTTTTTGGTTAAAATTGTTTTGATAGGGGATATTGAAAATTTTTAAAAGTTTTTCAATTTAAGGTTTTTTTAAGGGGCCACGGGGAGGGGTTGGAAATTTTTGGAAAGAATTTTAAAACCCCCCCAAAAAACCCTCCCCTTTTACTTTTTTTATAATAAAATACCAAAAATTGGGGGAGTGTCTCTGGTGCAACAATTTTCCCAAAAAGGAAGTAAAAAAAAATTTAAACCCCCGGTGGGAAAAAATTAAATTTTTTTCCCCCCTTTCTTCCGAAAGGTTAAAAAACCTAAAACCTTTTTCCTCCCCTTTTTTCCCTTTTACCCCACCCTTTGTAAATTATTTTTTACTTTGGCCTTTTTGGTTTTGTGCGCCCTTGGAAAAAACGCATTTTCAAGGGCTTCCAAGTTTTGAATCAAAACCAAAAAAATATTTTAAAAGCTGTTGCAAATTTCCCAACCCAATTAAAACGTTTTATTGAAAATTTTAAAGGGTTTTTTAAAAACAACCTTCCTTGTTAATAAATAAAAAAAATATTGGGCTGAAGGGTTTTTTTTAACCCAACAACCCTTTTTGTTTAAATTTTTGGGGTTTTCCGAAAAATTTTTCTTTTTACGGTTCACCCCAAAAAAACATTTTTTTTTTTTTGGCAAAAAATTATAATTTTTTATTTTTGGGAAATTTAAATAAATACGGGAGGGTTCAGTGAATTTTGGGAAAAAAACAGGGGGGCCTTTTTGGTATTTAAAATTTTATTTTTGGCCTTTTTTTCCAAAAGGGCCGAATGGGGACGGGGGCCCAAATCCGGCCCTTTTTTCCCCTTTTTTACCCCTTCGGGGGAATTTTTCCAAACAAAACCACTCCCGCTTTTAAAAAAAAAAAAGGATTAGTCTGGGGGGCCCAAACATATTTTTCTTATAAAAGGGGAAGGGGGGGGGGACTTAAAGGGGGGAAACTTTTGGGGTTAAAAAAAGGGGGGACCAAAACTCCGGTTAAAGGGAGGATATTTTTTTAAAGGGTGTTGGGATTTTTGGGGTGGGGGGGAAAGGGGATTGAAATGGGGGGATTAGTTGGGGGTGTTTTGGGGCCTAAAAAGGTTTCCCCCAAAAGGGGGGTTTTAGGAGATTTTTAACATTTTTCCCCCCTGAAATTTTTTGGCTGAAATTTT
>JAIGNY010004502.1:187500-232500 GCA_020152595.1 Chiridota heheva
GATGATGATGATGATGATGATGGTGGTGGTGGTGGTGTGGTGTTGGTGATGGTGGTGGTGGTGGTGGTGGTGGTGTGGTGGTGGTGGTGGTGGTGGTGGTGGTGGTGGTGGTGGTGGTGGTGGTGGTGGTGGTGGTGGTGGTGATGATGATGATGATGATGATGATGATGATGATGATGATGATGCCGACGACGACGACGACAACGACAACCATGATGATGATGATGATAATGATGATTATGATGAGTATGATGATTATGATGATGATGCGAGTTACATTTATTCTCCTAAAAAATGATGACCACCTGAATTCTATATTCCTTATTTGCTTTTCACATTATTTTAGACATCAAATATAATCCGATTACAAATACAGAAATAAAATTGGCTAATCATGATCTACATATCTATAAGTCTAAATCCTTCCAATTTATCCTACCGATTTCAGGACTTATGATCTATAAATTTTCCAATTTTTGTCTAGATTTTGGTATAAGATTGTTTTGTTTTTTCTCCGAATTTTGGACCAAAATATCTTGAATTTTTGATTGAAGCTGTATATTTAAAAATGAAGGGTAAATGAGTCATCAGTAATTTTCGAACCGATAAAAGTATCTTTTTTTAAATCCGTGGCGGGGGAGGGAGGACGATGGGGGACGAGGGGGACCATATAAAGTTATAAATACTGCTGTGCTACATGCTTTGAAAATGCAACAGTTGGAAAGTGCCCCTCAGATCTGTACCCCTCCCCTTCATTTTAAAACATCTTCCGCTGCCTCCAGGGAAGTAAACATACAAAAATTCACCATACAAAACTATGTAGATACGGCACAACAGTGGAAAAATGCCCTCTTCTTCCCCGTAATCTCGCGTATGATTTTTACCATTCGTATATTTTCCACTAGGTCTCTTCGTTGCGTTTTTACCACATTGTCACCTTTGCATGATGTCCAAAGAAATGGGCGAAAATTTCTGCCTTCCATGCGTCGCCGGTCCCTTCGGAACTCTCTTCGCGACGAGAGCACATTTTCGCGGAAAGCATAACATCCAGGTAAGTTTGAAAGATATGGACGCTTTGGCGTGAATCAAGGCCGTAATTCTCATCCGGGAGGGGGGAAGGGGGGGTGTCACCTCCACAGAGGATGATGCCCCTGGAACGGTGTATTGGAAGTTTAATAACTCATTGTGTAGGGATGATAACCCTTGTGATGGTTTTTATTCCAATGTTGATAGTTGGGTTCATGAGTCTACTGCTTTCAAGAGTTATCGTCTTAAATGGGAATTTTTAAAATTTAGGATCCGCCAGTATACTGCCAGCATTACGCACGTGGTAAAACTAGTCGGAGAAAGGATAGAATGAAAGGGTTATCTGAGCATATTACTAATCTAGAGCTGTCACTGGGGGTTGTTACCGCACAGGATGACCGCGATTCACCTCTGAATGAATTGGATAGAGCAAAAGATGAGCTTGAGTATTGGCATAATGAAATTACAGAGGGCATACTAATTAGGTCTAAAGCTAATTGGATGGAACACGGGGAAAAGAACACGAAGTATTTTGCCTCTCTTGAAAAGTACAAGAGAGCGAAAACCATCATACGTAAGGTAAAATATGGCAATAGTATGTTAACAAATACTCATGATATTATCAATTCAGTTAAGAGTTTTTTCACCAAGTTATTCCAATCAGACCATGTGGTAAATGACGGTTATTTCCTCGATGATATTAATGCCTTATCTAATTATAATGCTAAGAATATTGAGGGCAAGCTGACTAATGAGGAGTGTTTAGCAATTTTAGGTAGTTTTGGCGCTAATAAATCTCCAGGGAATGACGGTTCAACATGCAATTATTACCGTACCTTTTGGAATTACGTGGGGGATTTGGTTTGATTGCCGTACCATTTAAAAAAATGTTTTGATGGGGGAGGGTGTGTTGTTCTACCCCACTTTTTCCTGGCAAAAACATTGTACATGCCCACTAGACCATGGACTTACTTCACTTCTTTTTTTCTTCTCAGAAATACCGTTACGGTCCCTTCCCTTTCTCACTTTCTGGATGCCGTGAAAGCTTTTTTTAAAGCTGTAATGGTGCAGTTTGTGGCCAAGAAAGTTAACTAATTTAGATTTATATTTCTGATCATGATTCGGCAAAAGGGAAACTTATAATATACCTTATTGTAAATTAAACAATAGAAGACGATTCGGAAAGATTAACCCATGCTGTCATGCCTCAGGAAAAGTATAGTTGTCCGCAATTAGAGGCACCTCCTTCCTTGTGTGTGTGTGTGTGTGTGTGTGTGTGGGGGGGGGGGGGGATCTTATAACCACAAAAAAATGGCTAACATTTTCTCTCCATATTTGTATTTCTTGCAGGGTGACCTCTGTAACGATTGTCTGCTGACAGCGTTTTGCGGGCCGTGTACGCACTGCCAACTCGCCCGAGAAATAAAATATGTAAATGAGGGCAAAGCAAGTGCTTGAATTTGCATAATAAACATGCAGGAACACCTCACACTAACTATCGACCGTGGACCGAATTGTGATTAGCCAAGTGTAAATTATACTGATATATTAACTTTGTAAGATTAATACGTCAATATTTATGTCGCACTTGTACTCTAAATTTCATTTTTTCATTCAATAAAAATGTATTTTATAGTATGAGAATTCCAGAATGGTCCAAATAAAACACCTTGCTTTTGAAGTAATAATGACATTTGTATATAAGCATGGCGCCGCCACCTCGTGGTTCCCAGATCACCTGAGCCCCCTCCCCATAACACACTTGAGCAGGAGACGTGGTCAAATAATTAAAGTATAACCCGTTAGAAGTAATTTATAATAAACATGCTTTGTAAAATCACTTTCTGTTATATTATCATTTTTTTTATAAATGATCTGAAATGCTCTAACAATTTCTCCATTTTATTAATCGAATTTATTATTATTATATATTCCAGTACAAATTTAAAACACTTGTAAAAAGGAAACAGTACATGCATATACATATTAAAACACATAGCAAAAAATGATATATTAGAAAAAGGATATAAATAAACAAATAAGGAGAAAAATTAAAGATAAAAGGTTTAAAACAGTAATTCTAACTCTCCTGTCTGTAAATAAATTAGCGTGCTTTTATACGAAAGTCCATTGGCAGTCCGGTCCGTACCCCCGATCGGGAGAACAATTTTGTTCTCCCGATCAGGGAATCCTTTACAGAAGTATCCCACAATGCATCTATCCAAATTCAAAGTTTGTATAGGAATAAGATAATAATCAGACACATTTTGAGCGCCAGGAACTCAACCACTGCGAAGGGTTCAATTTTTTCTTCCCGATATGAATTAATGCCATATGAATTATCTTTTCACCGTGCGGTTTTCGAGAAATATGAAGAAAAGTGATGAATTCCTAGTGTGTGTTACCGTTAGGCACGGTCACGCTTTAACAAGGTGTTCTGAAATTATGGGAAATAACTTGGGGATTTGTGAAAATTATTTGAGCAATATAGTAACGAAGTTGTTTTACTTTCGCGAAATTAAACATGAACAAAGTCAAACTTTCTTACAACCCTTCAATGAAACGACTGATAAGCGTCTTCAAGTGAAACTTCACAATACAAATGGCGGCTTCCATATATCACTGTAAGCTCAGTGAGCATGCTTGAGTCTCCCGATCGGGGGACTTATTGAGTCCTCCGATCGGCGGTACGAACCGAACTGATTGAGGCCATAACAAAATAGCTTGGGGAGAAATTACAAGTTTGGGAGAAAAAGGAGAAAGAAAAGTTCTGAAGACCCTGTAAACAGTCAGTAGGCACGTACTGATGTAAGTGTCCTCGAAGGTAACTCCAAGCACAATTTTGTTTTCTCCAAAAGCTTGTTTACTTTTTCCAAAACTGTATTTTAAATGGCTCTATATATGGGCTTTTGTACTTTTATAACTAAGTGTAGAAAAAATTACTAAAAGATTTTAAAGTTTTCTCCAAAAGCTTGCTTTTTCCAGAAGCTTGTTTTCTCCAAAAGCTAGTTTTCTCCAAAAGCTTGTTTTCTTTTTCCAAAACTGTATTTTTAATGGCTCTATATATGGGCTAGAAAAGATTATTAAAGCCGTGTATTCTTATATATATATATATATATATATATATATATATATATATATATATATATATATATATATATATATATATATATTATATATATATATATATATATATATATGTATATATAGATATATATATATATATATATATATATATATATATATATATATATATATATATATATATATATATATATATATATATATATATATATATATATATATATATATATATATATATATATATATATATATATATATATGTATAATGTATATATATATATATATATATATATATATTATATATATATATATATATATATATATATATATATATATATATATATATATATATATATATATATATATATATATATATATATATATATATATATATATATATATATATATATATATATATATATATATATATATATATATATATATATATATATATATACAGTATGATCGCGTCTCCTAGTTATACTTAATTGATTAATATGCATTTATGGATTAGTTCAGGAGCCAAGCATGTCCATCTTATATAAAGGAGAAATGTAAAAGAAACAAAATGGTGAAGAAAACATTCAAAAATCTTACTCCGTTTAGGAGATATTCAGGTTTAAAGTTTGGTATCATTTGTGTAGAAACGACTGGAATCAGACTAGTTATGTCATCACAGCTTGGCAGTTTCCTTAAAGTCTCTATGTATTCTATTATATATCTTTCTGGGATATAGTGACTTAAATACCATTGGATATATCAGGTACAATAGATTCTTGTAAACATGGAAGGGTATACCACCTGAAGAAAGTTCGAGGAAAAATGATTCAAATAAATTTTCTTTAAACAGTCCCGTTCACGCTCCCGATCAGTAGATCTCCCAATCGGGAGATTTCTTGTCATTATAACCCACAATGCATCTTTCCAAATTCAAATATCTCTAAAGAAATACCTAACGGTAAAATAGGTTTTAGCCAAAGGTACAAAAATTGCATGAGAAATATTCTAATTCTCTAAAATTTCTCTAAAACATTCTCCATTTTCACCACGCTGCGCAAATTTGACTTTTGCCAGGGAATTTTAAAATAATCTTTAAAAATTCATTTCAATAGTTTCTAACGAGCAGATTTGAACAATTCAGTCAACAACAATAGCTCAAATTGTACCAAAAAAAAAGTTCCAGAATTATTTATTTCAATATCATTTTCAAAGTTTAGAATAGCAGAATCTGAAAAGCAAAATAGATGTGAAGTTTAAATTATGGTCACTGCGCATGACCTGATGACTCGATTTCCCAATGATCAGGGGATCTCCTGATCGGGAGCGTGGACTGAACTGTTAAAATGCATTAACAATTGTCTGATTGTTAATAATGTGAGGATCAGGGCGCCAGCCTTCCATGGTCTGATGGTAGACTTTCTACGCAGGAGTGTCGGAATGAAATCGAGGCAAGGGCACTTTTTTGACAGTAATTGAGGGGCACTTTTCATCAAGTTCAAAAAGGGGCAGTTTTCGAGCCCGTAGTCCCAGTTCCTACAGATATGGTTTGACAATAGGCGGGATTTGTGCGAGGAATTGGGCACTTGCCCCACCTTTAACATCTTCAGTCCAGATATATACTTAGTTTTGGGGATGCTTTGCATCTTAGTGTGATTTTGTGATCCCCACACTTCTGACTTTTCCCCTCCTTTCGTTAGACAAATCTCGGCTATGGCTTTGATATTGGGGAGCCAGGACCATTAGCAGATTGGCAATTGTTCATCGGTCGAATAGGCAGGTACAAGGCCTACTTTTGAAAATTACTATTTAGAAAATTATTGGGGCTATGCCTCTCCCCACCACGGCCCTGGGTGTCGGGGTCTCTGGCAAAAGACCTGCTTTAATTGTGTCAAATAAATACTAAATGTGTGTTACTATATACTTATTTTTACTAAGTAGGATAGATTGTCAGTCGGTTGCCATGCCCCCGCTATCCCGACACTGTTGTTTATACACCAGTCATTCCTACACAGAAAAGTAGGATAGATTGTCAGACGGTTGCCATGCCCCCGCTATCCCGACACTGTTGTTTATACACCAGTCATTCCTACACAGAAAAGTAGGATAGATTGTCAGACGGTTGCCATGCCCCCGCTATCCCGACACTGTTGTTTATACACCAGTCATTCCTACACAGAAAAGTAGGATAGATTGTCAGACGGTTGCCATGCCCCCGCTATCCCGACACTGTTGTTTATACACCAGTCATTCCTACACAGAAAAGTAGGATAGATTGTCAGACGGTTGCCATGCCCCCGCTATCCCGACACTGTTGTTTATACACCAGTCATTCCTACACAGAAAAGTGTTCGCCAGTGCACCACAACTGGTTATCAAAGGCCGTGGACATTGACTTGGTTGTCGATGTTATGTCTGTCCGTACGTCGTACCTGTGTTCTCGTCTGGGTCGTATTAAGCGTTTCGTGATAGCATTTGTACTATCATAAGCGAATACGCAGGCGACGACCCCGTCATTGTAATTGTGTGTTCAACTCTCTCTCTCACAGAAAAGTAGGATAGATTGTCAGACGGTTGCCATGCCCCCGCTATCCCGACACTGTTGTTTATACACCAGTCATTCCTACACAGAAAAGTAGGATAGATTGTCAGACGGTTGCCATGCCCCCGCTATCCCGACACTGTTGTTTATACACCAGTCATTCCTACACAGAAAAGTAGGATAGATTGTCAGACGGTTGCCATGCCCCCGCTATCCCGACACTGTTGTTTATACACCAGTCATTCCTACACAGAAAAGTAGGATAGGTTGTCAGACGGTTGCCATGCCCCCGCTATCCCGACACTGTTGTTTATACACCAGTCATTCCTACACAGAAAAGCCATAACACTAAACTTGAATATCTCCTTAATCTGTTAACGGAACTTAGATTTTTGAATGCTTTCTTCACTATTTTGTTTCTTTTGAAGTCCTCTTTTATATAAGATGGACTTGCTTCACCACTGAACTTATCCTTTAAACGGAAAGTTGTATTGCCCAGCATGCAGGGGAGGGGGTGGGGGTTGCATCATAACCATTACCCTAGGGTTAGGTTTAAGTTTAGGGTTAGGTTTCAAAATGTCCCTGTATGTTGGGCAATATATTACTTTCCGTATTAACACAATCAAAATATTTTTGGAAAGTCGTAGAAGAGCGGGAATATTTTTGGCAAAATGAGTTTCTTGTATTATAACTGTATTCCGTTATTAAGATAACTGAAAATGTTAAGATTTTTGATGACTATAAAGCTTGTTAATAACAGTTTCATGTAAAAATATTCTTGTTAAATGTTTGGATGAAAATATAATTTTAGTCCAAGAATAAAATATTTAAATAAAATGAATACACTAAGAAACGCATAGTAAATTTACTTCATATATGAAATATAGCGCTACACCGATTTTTCTAATATTTTAAGAATGTTGACGGATTCTTCCACCATCTCTGATGTGAAAATGTTGTCATTTCTTATTTTTCATGTAAAAATATTCTTGTTAAATGTTTGGATTAAAATATAATTTTAGGAATAAAATAATTTATTAGAGATAAACCCTAATCGATTTTTCTAATATTTTAAGAATGTTGAAAAAAAATGTTGTCATTTCTTATTTTTATTATTGATAAACCCTAACCTGCCCTGGGGCAGAGGTTTCATTTAACAGACAGTGGTGCAGCGTGAGGAACGGTGGAAGAAGTTTGAAATTGAAGAAAGGACGAATACATCTCGAGGGAAACTTTCCGATCAAAATTAATTGTTTTGGGAAGCGTCCGAAGTTACCGTTTCGGCCCAGACCCATCCTGGCTCAAGAAAAGACCGAGGGGCCACATACAGGGGTGGACTGGCCATATGGTCTACTGGTCCTGAACCGGAGGGGCCAGTCCCAACTTCGATTTTATCCCCAAAACTGACACTAAAATTCATTCTAGCTGACTGAGTCTAGGGCGCCGGTTACTCCAGTTAGACCGGTATGTATGCCAGTCAGCCGCTGGCTAGAGGCTATGAGAAAATCAAAGAAATAGATTCTCAGAATATATCAAGAGGATTTTTAACAGACAGAATTCCCCCTCAGACATGTGACTATTTTGGCCCGGGCTCCATGAGAAAGATCTCCCTCTGTTGGAGGATAGGAAGGAAGAAGAAAGAAGGGGGGAGGGGGGGGGGGGGGGGGGGAAGTTAAAACAGGAGATGGGATGACTCAGCTATTGTTAAATATGTTAAATAATCTGACAATAGGGGAAGTTTTGTGAAATCTTCAGAACATTGTGTCATTTTTATTTAATATGGGGATTTAACCAATATAATTGGTCGAATTATTTTTTCATTCGTCGTAGTAAATATAATGTGTCATACATTTTGCATCATTGAATCTTCATCGTTCTACCATCAGTCATAACTCGAAAATGAAATATAATATTTTCAAAATTTAAACTAAACTTATCCCTAGAGTAGTTCAATAAAAGGTTTTTTTTATATAGCCGTCCATCTACCATTAAATTCTTTATAAAACAATTTCCAAATTAAAACTATTTTATGTCCTAACAGTTTAAACAGTTCAAGGCTCGTCGGAAATCAAATTGCTCAACATTCAAAGAAGAAACTGGTCGGAAGAATTGTTTTTTGGACACAGCACCAGTTAATCTGCTACATACCAGCGACGTCACTTCCGCTGCAGTTTTTAAATGGCTAGTCTATATATATATATATATATATATATATATATATATATATATATATATATATATATATATATATATATATATATATATATATATATATATATATATATATATATATATATATATATATATATATATATATATATATATATATATATATATATATATATATATATATATATATATATATATATATATATATATATATATATATATATATATATATATATATATATATATATATATATATATATATATATATATATATATATATATATATATATATATATATATATATATATATATATATATATATATATATATATATATATATATATATATATATATATATATATATATATATATATATATATATATATATATATATATATATATATATATATATATATATATATATACATATATATATATATAATATATATATATATATATATATATATATATATATATATATTTATATATATTTAAATATATATATATATATATATATATATATATATAATATTTGTATATATATATATATATATATATATATATATATATATATATATATATATATATATATATATATAAATAGCTAGATAGATATAAATATGTATATATTTGTATATATATATATATACATACATATATATATATATATATATATATATATATATATATATATATATATATATATATATATATATATATATATATATATATATATATATATATATATATATATATATATATATATATATATATATATATATATATATATATATATATATATATATATATATATATATATATATATATATATATATATATATATATATATATATATATATATATATATATATATATATATATATATATATATATATATATATATATATATATATATATATATATATATATATATATATATCTATGTGTGTGTGTGTGTGTGTCATTCAGAACTATTGCATGGTATTCTCCACGGAAAGAAATATATTGCCCAATATACAAGGATAATTTAAAGCCTATACCCCAAACCTAACCTTAGCCTGTTAGGGTCAAACTAGATTCAACAATCCAAACCTCCATGTTTGTGGGGCAATGTTATGTTACGTACTTATGGTATTGAAATTTGCAAAATAACTTAATTGAGGTGACGGCATTATAGAAGCCGGGGACAGGGGGGATGTTCCACCTCCCCCACTTTTCCGATAAAATAACAAAAGTGCCCTTTTTAATTATTGACCTAATAGTAGGAAACTGGCGACTTTTGTCAATATTTTGGAATATGTCTCCATTGGAAAAGTGCCTTATTCTAAAACCTTTGTTGTTTACGCTTACTAATTCATAAACAGATAGGGATAGGGAAGGGGGGAGGGGGTGACATATTCATATGACTTGGAATGTTCCCATAAGAGGTAGTGCCTCTCTCTACCCCCACTTTTCGAAAGCTTACTCCTTAGGGTGAAGGCCTCTGTGATGGCTTATCCAGTGTTATATACTTGTTTGGTCAGACCTCTTACGATACAAAACAGTGGCAGCCCAAGGGGACAATTACCCCGCGAGATCGCTTTGCCCTCCATTCACTTTCCCCCAGAAAATTTGGAAAGTGAAATATTTTGTCCGATTGATAGACTTATGCCCCCATGAGACAAAATTACCCCTCTCTTTTCCCCTCCCCATGACCAAATTTTTGGCGCAATAAATATTGCTTCTTTTTCAAATCTTTTTTTGCATTCAGGAGATTTTCTTAGAAAGGAGACGTTACAACTTCACGTTCTTTTTAATAGTTAATATGTTTTCCTTTTTTTAATGAAAATTTAAAATATGTTCACAATTACTTTGGACAGTCACAAACCGAGGTAACTGGACTTCTGCACCACGGGGAGGGGGGGGGGGTCCTACTGCATTTCACCGCACGGGACAACAGTAGCAAAAAATGTCTTCCATTGCAAGGGGGAAAGGGCCAAGAAGTGCAATATTTCATATTTTAAATGCACGCGATACTTCCGCCCTGACTTTTAACATGGTGGTTGTGATACTCCAAAACCTTCTTACTAATAAATAACCGATGTGTTCGTTATAAAACAAGGGCATACCATTATTCTTCAGTTTAGATCCTGTCATTTCCATGAACACGTGTGCCCGTTTGTTTCTAACACCATACCATAACTCAACTGACGTCACCGAAAGCCCAACAAAAACAATATTGTTTTCATAACATTATGAAAACAATTTTTTCAAAATTGTTTAAATTAAATATTGTTATAATATCATTTTGTGTGATCATTAAAATGTTTTTATAACGTCATTAGCTTTTTAAAACATAAGAAAGATGTAATACAAATATTTTTGCAAGACAAATGTTATATTAATGTTTTTACGACCACACAATTTGATATTGTTAACACATTGTGACAAAGAATGTTGTGAAAAACATTTTGTTTGCTGGGAGGTACGTATTTCCTCTTTGAGTTTTGTTTTTAAAGATGCGCCCTTAAGCCTAACACAATTTGTATTGTCCATGCATATGGAAACACCTGAGCATGAAGTGACATTTTCATGCGCTAGGTAAATTATTGGGTTTGGTTTATTTTTCGTGATCCATTTTTTGTTTGTATGGCTCAGATTCCTGGGAGATGAACTGATTGGCTTCGCAAGAAGAATGTTCGTCTATGTACATGCAAGTGGGCAACAGAACGTCTATACATTTTAAATAACCCCTTTTCTTTTAGTTTCGCCAGCGGGCATCTTTCGACCGCAAGATGAAAATCTGTTGCAATAAATATTTAGTCAAAATTTATCAAAGCCGTCAAGGTTGAACAAAAACATAACTTAAAATCGTTCATCAATAAACAAACAAAACCTTCACTTTTAGATATCATCTTACTGATAAATTATTACTTCAAGCCAGACACTTTGACCACAAGGGAATATTTTTGTCTTTGTGTTGAGTGTGAAAGTCAGTACAGCTGCAGGTACCTCCATGGTCAGATTATGACCATGGAAAATGAGGTGAAGTGTGTGTGCAGTGTAGAAATAAGAAATCCCTGGTGTAATTGCTAATTGCTTGTGCTGGATTGTGGTTTCTGTTTTAAGCAATACATAAATATAGACCCTGACAGATTTGAAGTTTTGTCGGGGCTTAAGATTAAAAATGTATTGCGAAGTTTAGACTTAATGGCAAAATCCGAGAATGCAGCCTCTGACCCTTTCCCTTCAGTTTCCTATTGTCATACATTTTCCATAATAATGCAAGAATATTCCGCGTCAGCTCGTCAAGAAAACTTTATTTCTGTTACCAACTCCCTTCCGTACAAGCTTTCTTGGGGTTTAATTGTGAAGGCAAATTTCCCATGCCTTGAGTTTGGTATCAACGCTGGTACTTCGGTTTACATGCTTGCGAGTTATGTTATCCGTACTTTTTAGGAATATTTTGGATGACAAATCGAGCTGGATCACATGATGCCATGTCCAACAACTGGTAACAATACATTCCAAAAGACATGCTTTTCTTGAACTGGTATATACAAACTAATTACAAACGTTGTTATTGTTAAATTTTCTAGCCTTTTTATACCGCATAGGATTAACAGATTAATACAAACTTGAGAAGAAAAGGTGGACTGTTTGATTGTCTTCAATTTAACCATATTTTGGTAAGTTTTCCCTGATTCAGGTATACTTTGTCCAAGGAGCTTCTACGCAGCTCCTTGCTTTGTCCAACCTATTATCTGATTATTTCACTTCAATAGATCCATACGTCATATCTTCGCAGTGTATATGTTATATTTTGGTGCGTTTTTTTCTGATTCAGGTATACTTTGTCTCACCTATTATCTGATTATTTCACTTCAATAGATCCATACGTCATATCTTCGCAGTGTATATGTTATATTTTGGTGCGTTTTTTTTCTGATTCAGGTATACTTTGTCTCACCTATGATCTGATTATTTCACTTCAATAGATCATACGTCATACCCTCGCAGTGTCTCTGTTATATTTTGGTGCGTTTTCCCTGATTCACGTATACTTTGTCCCACGTATTATCTGATTATTTCACTGAGATAGATCATACGTCATACCCTCGCAGTGTCTTTGTTTTAGTTTCTCTTTGGCCAGTGAAAATTATTGCGCTTCACAGGTGTGATTCATGGTCTGGGCTTTTGGGAACTTCAAATCCAGAGGCATCCCAACCCCCTAAAACCCATCGATTTTTTTTTTTGCCGTCGTGGAAAAAGCCATCATAGAGACTGGACTGACTCCACTCTCCCAATACTTGCCAATACGTACAATAATTGTGTAAACTATAAACAGATAATTATCTTTTACAGTTTAGCACAAACCCATATTCTGATACAGCGTTTAAAAAGTTTAACGTGCAAACATGGGGTTAGATAATGGCGTAGCGACTTTGTATAGTATATGTATAACTATAAGCTAGAATATCGTTTCAGTGTAGTTGCGGCTAGTGAATAATTTCTTCCTTTCCACGCGGTAGTGTATTATCCTGCCAGCATGCAGGCAGTAAATCCTTGTCCAGGAAGCTATTAACATATCATATTTTGTGTTGAATGTAATAAGTAATTACACCGTTCATGTAACGGCTCGCCATTGGGGCAAGAAGTACAAGGCGGCTCGCCAGAGGGGCAAGCGGTATAATGCGGCTCGCCATAAGGGCAAGGGGCACAAGACGGCAAGACATAGGGGAAAAGGGTACAAGGCGGCACACCATAAAGGCAAGGGGTATAAGGCGGCTCGCCATAGGGCCAAGCGGTAAGTTTATTACACTTATATGGCACATTATCTAAATAACTTATTCTAATGCGCGTTACAAAATATACATATAAAGAAAATAAATACAAATGTGTAAATAAGATAAGCATCAAATATAAAGAAAACAAAGAACAAACAAATTATGAAGAGGACTTGAAAGCACAATTAAAAAAGTGAGTCTTAAGCAAGGTGTGGAATTGTTTAAGAGATTCAGCAGATTTCATTGAAAGAGGTAAGTCATTCCAAAGTTTTGGGCCAAATATTTGCAGAGAACGATCGCCATACATAAGTTTACTTTTTAGAACATGAAGGATGAGGTGGTTTTGAGAGCGAAGGCGGTAACTAGTTTCTTTATAATGAAACATTTTGGTCAGATATAACGGGGCCATGTTATGAAGGGATTTAAAAATGAGTATTACAATTTTAAATTTAATTATATATGAGACAGGTAGCCAATGAAGATTTTGCAGTAGATAAAGTGATGGAGTGAAACGGTGGCTTCTAGTGACGAGCCTTGCAGCATAATTCTGAACACGCTGCAACTGTTTCACTGTAACACCTAGCACCCCTGCAATGAGGACATTGCAACAATATATGCCGCTATGCACAAGTATATTTACAAGTGATATTGCAGAGCTTCTGTCCAGAAACTTCATGCACCTTATAATGTTAAATAAATGGTAAAATGCAGTTTTGCATTTGTGATTGACATGGTCAGCCATTGTCATACCTTGATCTAACCAAGAGCCCAGATAATTGACAGTGGAAGATAATTTCACACTGTCGTTGCCAAAAGCAATACCGCCAATATTTAATTTTGTTAGTTGGTAATTGGATCCAAAAATAATGACTTCACATTTTGAATCATTCAATTCAGTTTGTTGTAAATCATCCAATCTTTGACTATTTTCAAACAACCTTTAATTTTAGCTATGACTGAGATTACATTTGATAGATTATTAGCCTTGAATGACATGTATAAGATGTGGTCATCAGCATAACCATGAATACTGGGAGAAACGGCTATAAAAGCACCAAATATAGAAGATGCATACCATGTGAATAAGAAGGGTCCACAACAAGAGCCCTTCGTGCTGGCTTGTGATTGGTCGTGGTCTGTATAGTGGCTCCTGAGATTTTCCATCGGGTCATCGGATTGCGTCATCTTAGGAGGGGGGCGGAGGTCAGGTCAGGTGGGTCATCGGATTGCGTCATCTTAGGGGAAAGGTTTTCAGGTCATCTGGGTTATCGGATTGCCGTCACAGGATATTCTCAACGACGGAGCTTCTGATTGGTTGGGGTCTTTATAGTGACCCCTGAAATTTGCCATATGAGTAATCGTATTGCATCAGAGGATGAGAGGGTTTGCAGGAAACAGTCTGAGAAGTGTTGTTTTCGGTGAATTGACGGTCATTTTGGGGAAGGCATGGAAAACCCCACCCCAAGGGGAGGATTTTTAGGAAACCGTGGCCCCACGGTACGTTACTCTGGTATTATCCATTCAAAAATGGGGGTATCATGGTCACTCATTGTCGCAACAATTCAATACAATAAGCCATGATAATCTGTTGCTTTGAAGTTTAGATTTGTCAAAGAGTTTAAGTTGATTAAACTGTAAAAGGTATATAGATAAATCTCCATGTCACGATTATCAATAATATCGTGATAATATCGTCACAATTTACTGAGTCACATCATTCGGGAAGACATTGTACTTGACAATGGAGAAACACTTTTTTTTCTGAAACTTGTCATTTTTGAGAACATATTTTATTGAAGGTGTGATTTCAGTATACGATAATTTGAGAAGACGTTTTTTTTTTAAAACGTGTACAATTTGAGAAGAAAATTGTATTTTCAATCCCATTGACTTTGCACAGGGAGCAAAATTTGAGCAAAGATATTTTGAAAACGTGAATGATTTGAGAGGACTTTTTTTTCTTTCTATAACTCATCATTTGAGAAACAAATTTTTCTGAAACACTGTAATTTGAGGCAGTTTTTGCTCAACTGTTTTTCATTTAAGAGGACAAAGTAAGATTTACTGGGGAAAATACTAACCCATGTAAAAATGGGGTCTACGGGGGCTTAATCGTGGGAATAACATGACAAAACTGCATTTTTACGAGCAAAATATAATAGGGTATATGGGAAATGACAGGACAGAACTGCGTTCTTACGAGCAAAATGGATCTACGGGGAATAATCGAACAACACTACGTTTTTAACAAACAAAAATGGCGTCTATGGGGAATGGCAGGACAGAACTGCGCTTTAACCCGAAAGATAAGGGGTCTACGGGGGCTTGATTGTCTGATTGTGGAAATAACAGCACAAAACTACATTTTTAACGGTAAAAATTGGCGTCTACAGAGGAATGACAGGACAGAACTGTTCTTTAAAGCGAAAAAAGGAGGTCTACGCGGGCAACAGGCAAAAATAGCGTCTACGGGGGTATGACAGGACAGAACTGCGCTTTAACCCTAAAAAAGGGGTCTACGTGGGACTTGATTCCAAACCACGCCCTAAACTTTTTCCCTCAAAACATTACATTTGAGCATGCACTTTTTGAAATTCCGTGTCATTTGACATTCCAGTATTGTGCCCCGACATCTACAACATTGCTACTCGCAGCGCCCTCACTCAATATTTTTCTAAATAATGTACACGCTGTGTCCACTTAAACCATTCCCGAAATAAACTCCGTGCGTACAGTGTATGTATAATCGTACACTATGTATTGCGTGTAGTGGCAGGACATTTTTCGGTGGCCTTGAGATGTTCGATTTTTTAAGATGTGGAAAAGCCGAACATTGCTGATGTAAGGGCGCAAATCTTTCATGCAAGCGGGTGAGAGTACATGACGCGCACGGCACAGATTAACTCCCCAGCAGTAGCGACACTCATTTACAGATGAATGACTGAATACAAGTAAAGTGCTACAACGACACAATGCAGCGCTTACGACGGGATGCAGCGCTCACGACGGGAATCGAACCCGGTACCTTTTGAGTACATGACTTCTTAACCACTGAGCCATTACACCTCTTTAGTAATATTAACGAGCATGCGTATTGGAACAGTCAATATGATAATTAGTCGAGTGACGTCATATAAACTGACTTCCCGTTTAGTTTGATCTTTCTCTTTTTGCATACCGGCATCTCTTATAAACATTCATTTTTAAACATTGTTTCTACTTAGAGATTTCGATTCTATACATCGTGCGAAAGTTCCATACACAATGACGGATGAAATTGCGATTCTTACTCAACCTACCACAATAGTAAGTGTCAATTAGTTAAATGCATAGATGTAGGAACAACTTTGACAAAAGTGCCTTGTTTTGAAAGTCAAAAGTGCCTCTTATTTAAAGTGACTATCAAAAGTGCAAGAACGAGTGCGTACACTTTGAAAACGAGAAAGAAAAAAAGACATTACAAAAGGGCCCCTTTCAACATTAAATGTTTCTTAATTACTGACCCATTAATAGGAAACTGACGATTTTTGTCAGTCCAATGTACGGGAGAATGTCTGAATGTGTTCCGATTGGAAAAGTGCTCCAGCTTAAAAAAACTAAAATGCTTTTTTTACTTTACTTTATTATCTAGAGACAGGGAACATATGCATATGACCTGGGCACTGCCCCTAGGCGGCCGTTTCCCCTCCCCCACCCCATCCCACTTTTCGAAATCTGCCTATGCACTTCTGGCTAAATATATGTGGACGTGTGTATGCAACATCAGACAAATTGATTTAAAGGAATGGTATCGTTCCATCAATTAACCTTTTTCAGGTTTCCAAATAAGCCACGCCCAGCATAGCAACGCGGCCACTATGTGGGATAACACACAGCGATATTCATTCTTATCAAACAGTCAAAGAATCTATAAGCCAAAATCCTCATTCACCGCAGGATATCTATAGACCTTTTCAAATCTGAATCGGCAATTTCCGGATAACCAATTTAAATAATGTCACATGGCCGAGATTCACGTGTCCATAATGGACCAATCGTTTACCGGAGGAATCTTATTGACCTGATAAAATACCAGAGGAATCTTGGCCGTCTGCACAATTCACGCACGGTGTAGGACCAAGCGTATGAGAATTTCTTTTAAAGCGCACATATCATACGTGCGTTATACATGAAGGAAATACGAGCGCGTATTGCTGCTTACATTTTTTTCCTCAAACCTGCACCTGATTGGTTGGAAAACAAAGGAAACGTTTCCCCAGCATTTGATTGGTCAAAGTACTAAAGAAATCACGTTCCGCTAAACTCGGTTTGAAAAGGCCGATAGTCTTTAAAAGTTTCTCCTGGTTCCAATTTAATCAAACTCCACCCCAACCCCGCCCCCATTCCCAACAGCTAGTATGCGGACATTGTTTCATCACTTTCATTTGCATAACTTTAAGATTGTGACCCTCAACATTTTGGTTCTGGCTACGGAACTGCAATATTCTATTAATTTCGGACGAAAGAACTTTTACCAGTGAAATCTCTTTTCATTTTAGGGGAAACCTGATCCTCACTTCCCCAGGGGTGTTCCTCGAGGATGGTCTACAGGCCTGTTTGATATTTTTGATGATGGGGGAATTTGTAAGTATAGCGTCATGAAGATTCGTCAGCAGTTTTGTCATTATAATCAGTTTTATAAGCAATAATTGTAATCTACGGTTTCTAGTTGTTGTTGTCTCGTCAAATTATCATCATCGCCATCATCGTCATTAACGTCATCATCATAATCATCATCATCATCTTTGTCATCACCACCATTGTCGGTATCATCATTATCACCACCATCATCATCTTCGTCGTGGTCAAAAAGTGATTATACTTGGTTATTACCATGCATGATTCAGTATATTTGTATATCATCCACTCCACTAGGTCTCGCCGCCTCGTTCATACCATGTTGTCACCTCTGTAAGATTTCCAGAGATATGGGAGAACACGTGTGCCTCCCTTTGTGTGCAGGGACTCGCGGTACTATCGTCTTGCTAAGAGCACATTTCCGAGGAAAGCATAATATTCAGGTAAACATGGACGTAATTGTAGTTAATGCATGGCGTAGGATTTCCCGACTCCCCCCCCCTCCCCTCCCCTCCTTCACCACTACCCCTCCACCCCCATATTTTTGGGCAACCAAAGATTCGGGCAAAATTGTTGGTTAATATCCAGCCAACAACTGTATAATCTTTTAGAATTAATTTATTCAAACAGACTGAGACAGCAACTTAAATTTACTGAAAGTTTTAAGGATGGATTTGATTTACTCCAGAATACTGAATGAAATTAATTCACCTTCATTTTCCAGAATAAATGTAAAATGGAAACAGGTTAGTTTGCCCGAATCGGATTAGATTGTATGAATATAATGTCAGGTAAAATTCGGGTAAGGTATCAATCAGATATGCTCTGACCTCCTCTCCAATTAAAAAAAAAGAAAAGACATCACCCCGGTACCTCTGTGCGTGAATGGACGTTAGGGGTGTGTTTTTAATTCCTCCTCTTTTTCACGACAAACATGTTCAAGTGTACAGCTAGGTTCATTAAAGACAGGACTGTAATTCCCGGGGGCCAGTGGAGACGTGTTCCTTCCCCCCCTCCCCCCATACACTTTTCAGAAAAATTTCAAAATTTCAAAAATTCATTTTTTGGAAAATTTTCCTTTTGTTCCCTACATTTTAGATAAGAGGCTATGACCCTCCCACACACTTTTCGGATAAGAATTACGGCCCGGACTATAGACATGTATCTAATTACCCAGCCTTTTAAGAAATAACGTTAAGACGATCCATCGGAACAATTTTTTTCTTCTTTAATTTTGTGGCCTAGATAGCCAAAAAGTAGGCTATCATATTCCGATTTGGAAAAATCGTTAAATTCGGATGAAGACACAAGAAAACCTTATCTTACAGACTTATGTCCGTCATGATGCTCAACAAGGTATACGTTTTCCCCTCCCCCTCCAACAAGGGCCGTAGGAAGGGTCACCTCTCGGAGAGGGGCAAAAACCCAAAAGATTTCCCTGTGGCAAGTGCAAAAATTGCCCTGGTCAATTAAGTTTCCATTAAAAGTTGCTGCTAATCAGGAAACACTCTTCAATTTCAGAGAGATTTCCTTCATTTTCGGAAAATTTTCTTCATTTTCAGGAAGTTTTGTTACATTTCGGAAAATTTGCCAAGTTTTCGTAAAATTTTGACCAGTTTAAGGAAAATTATACCAATTTCACCTCCCAACCGGGAAGATGAAATCCGCTCGGGAAGTAGCGGGGGAAGGAGGGGGAAACCCATTTTTGTTCTTTGAGTTGGTTATCTGATAATATTTTCGCTTACTATCATAAAATATAGCAACCAGGAAATATTTCCCCACATTTTCTCTCCATTTTTGTATTTCTTACAGGGCGACCTTTGTACCGATTGTGCCATTACAACATTTTGTCAACCATGTGTGCATTGCCAACTCGCCCGAGAGATAAAATTGGTAAATAAGGGTATAGCAAGCGCGTGATCTGATTTGCATAATCTGATTTGCATGTTAACCCTTACTCTACCAGAGCATTTGAGATTACAAGTGTTATTTTAGGTAACTTTTTGAAAAGGAGGCTTTTTCACAAACTTATCTTCATTTTTTCTACTGTGATAAGTTTGTTATATGAAAGCTAAGACTGAACTTTACGTTGTTTTGTATAAGCATGGAGTTAAAAAAACTCCATGGTATAAGTCTCTGGTCAAATATGCAAATGAGGTCATTAACTCACATTATTAGATGTCCTAAAACTGCTATCTTTGTGATATTCTGCTTTCTTGTGGCTAATTAGAAGAAAAAAAAAAAAAAGATAGAGTTTATGAATTGTTGAAAGAACCTTTCATTTGATAGTGCTCTTGATTTTTTTGGAGCATTGAAAAAATTCTTGTCAAGTTTAATTTTTGTTTACTTTTGATTTTGACAATGATCTATCCGATTGGATTTGGCACTATACTTTCCTATAAACATGCAATGTTCTTTTCTATGATGCACAAAATTAATATGATATAAAAAGGAAATGTTTACATCAATACAAATGTTATGCAAATGATATGCAAATGTACTAATTTACCTCATTTATTATGCACAGGCTTGAAATTATCAGTTTATGAACAAATTTCAGCCATTGGAAGCTTTGAAAATACTAATAATTATTCAGGATATACTAAAAGTCTTGTAGAAACTTACTTTTGTTGATTCCTGTAGGAATTCTCGGTGAAAAGGTACTTAAAAATAGTTCAGAGCATCAGTAATCATATTGACGTTGCCAAAGTTGGTATCCTTCAGTGACAGTTGGTACCGGATATGAAATGTCAACAAATTTGTCCAAATACAGAAAAATCCCTAAGGGAAATATAATTTCAACTGTTTCCAAGGAAATACAGGGGTTTGGGGTGGGGTGGGGATTCTGGCCTATTTAAATTGGGAGGGAGGACCAGGGGAAATTCCATCCCCCCCAAAAAAAAATATGGCCCTCTTCCAGGATCCAAATTGCTTCAAAGAAAATAATTTTCCCCTACATGGGACAGCTTGGCCCCCACCATGAGACTGCTTGGCCCCCACCATGGGTCTCTTGCCCCGACACGTCTCTTTCCAACAACATGGGACCCTTTCCCTTTAAAATTTAATCCTACTCCACTGCACAATTTATTTTATACTAAAATACAGCAGAAGTGGGGAAAATCCCACCTTTTCGTGCGCACCTAGTATCATTCACTCAACTCCAAATAAACAACTCTTACAGAACAAAATACATGGAAACACAAAAATTCATTAAAAAAATAACAAACGCAAGAATTTTTGGGGCTATAACAAATATATTGCACAAACATAGACTACAAACATTCAAAGGACATTAAAAATGTAGGAAAAAATTCAATCCAAACATTAAGACGGGTGAACAAATGGCTAGCTATAAAAGCAGAGTTACTCAAAAGATGGTTTGGTTTGTTGATGTTTAACGGCACCGCGACAGTCAAATGTGCGAAGAGGGTGTTAAAAAGAAGATTTATCTGGAAGGAGTTATAATGAAAGCGATTCTTCGATGAAGGCTTTCATAAATATTCTAGACATTCAATTAAAACTTCTAAGTGATGAGGGAACCACTGTTGTCAAGGCATGGATCGACAGATCATCGGTGAGGAGCTCGTCTGCTGTGTCGCGACTTCTATAATTATGGTTCCTCCGGGTAGACGATAGCTCGCCCTATCAAATGTTTATGTATGACATAAATTTTGCAAGAAAACTGCTTGGTAGCCCAAAGTACAGACTTTGCACAGGAGACGTCAGCTTCATTATAACGTTCACCAATCCCCTTCAATTTAACTTTCCATTTGCGTAACTCTCCTTTTATTAACTCGCAATTTACCCACCCGCAAAATAAACAATCTTGGAGATATGTTGTTGTGTCACAACATTAAGCTTCAAAATTAAAACGCACACCAAAATATAATATACAATGAGTGATGCCAAATTAACATAATGTGGCCTACAAGCTATATGGGGGTAATTCTGTGCGTGTAATTCGGAGCTACTAAGCAGGGAATCGCCCTTTATGTCCCTCCCAGGGTAATGCAGTGGCGATTTTGTGTGTGCAATGCAAGTTACCAGGCACAGATTCACCTATCAGCATTTTCCCCATTGATTAAGACAACCAGTGCTTAATCTATGTTGATGTGTATATCCATTTTACAAATCAATACAGAAATACAGGATTATGATCATCAGAAATTGGTCCATATATATATACAAAAAATGAAAAAAACACCATTTTCATTCATGAATAAATAAAGAAAATCTTGTCTGTAACTTGCAATCTTAGAAATGCTAATATGCAGATCACATTGGAACACACTGTAGAATGGAGGAAAAAGTCACGACTTGTGTCATTGGTTATAGGGCAAAAGTTCTAAATTAAATTTTTCGAAGGGTCATTTCACAACAGCTTCAGGCCATGGGCCAATCGCGTGGCAAAACCAGTGTCATGTGACAAACAAAACCTGTCAAAACAGTCCCTGAATACAAACTACTTGAGAGCGTGCGCGGTTAAAAGGATGTACACCAGATGTCGGCGGTTTTCTTATCCACCTTCCTTTGACAAGCCACGAGCCCAATTTATAGCATAACTAAAGATAACATTTTAATTGATAAACCACAATGTTGTAGTGAGCAGAATAGTCTTGGAAAAAAACAAAATAAACGAGTATTTTGCAATTTTTACCAATCTCATTCGGATTGATCTTACATGCAATGCACTGTATTGCATTATATAATGACTATTGTGCCGAATTGGATTGTCTGGCGGCCCAGATATGACCTGGGGCTGCCTATTACAAATCGCCGTTATAGAGTGTTTGAGTCCTGTGGTTTTTTTCCAGTGAACTCATCAATTTCATTCATGTAAAGGAAATTTGTCCACGGTCAGCAGTTTTTAATTCTGCCCTTGGAGCAAATGGAGCTTCCCTTCCACCGAATGCATCTTCTTGTTATACCAATAATGACATCATCAAAACGAATATAATTTTAACAAAGCTGCACATTACATCCTTCTTACAAAGCATCCTTATACTGACCCTGATGTACTGAGACATCTACAATTGAATATTTTCACACAATTTCAACCACAAACACAACACACAAAAAGCATCAAACATGAAAGAAAAAAAATAGATAAATAGGAAGTTGAAAACATAAATTCCAATACTGTACACAAAGTCTGGAACAGATTTCCTTCAAGATTTCATAAAGTTTAAGAGTAATTTTTTGAAAGCACCATACCCTTAATACACCTGTGTGAAATCTGACATGCTGTATATCACTTCTGGAAGCATTGTACACCTGGGTCATTCTTGACTTTAGTGACATAGAATGTACCAACAGTGTCAACACTTAGCACACTAGGGTCATCGTATGATATCGAACGTCCCACGAGGATCGTACCTACAGTAGAGGGTGAAATTGCACCCCCACCCCTAAGAAACCATACATTTGGGTCGTTATTATTAACCCATGTGATGCAAAATGTATCGCAGAGAGTAGGGGGAAATTCCCCCTTCCAGAAATTTTAACAATATTTTTTTTGCAAACTACATGTACTCAACACAGTACTTAAACTCTGATCAACCACATTTATAAGAGTGATACTATCAGCCCTAAAAATAAACCTGAATATCTCCTTAACAAAAAAGCATTTTGATTCTTTCTCCAACCATTTTTCTTCCTATAATTACTCTCTATATGATATGAACACAACCACTGAACCACTCAACTAATCACTTAAGTTTTCATACATGGTAAAGGAATGAATAACCATTTTGTAATACTGCCCTGGGCCTATGTTGAAGTGAAAAAGTTCTTCCAAGGTGTTATAAGTGTAAGATATAATAAGGGTGAACAATTGTGTAAGTCCTTCTTACAGGTTTGAAGAAGAAAAATTAAATATGTATATTTACAAAAAAAAAGTTTTCACCAAGGTGTACAATGAATGAACTAATTGAGCACACGTTTTATGTAAAATCGGGGGATTTCACTTCTGAGTAATACAATATATCATTAACTTGTGCATACAAACCCTGAACCTAACAGAAAAGAAAAAGAAAGAAAAAATGTTGCAAATAAACATGATCCACAGTACATACTCCACTCATAAATTATAACTGACCAATGAAAACAACACATTACTGTACTCTGAAAGGCAAAAATATTCTAAAAACTGGACTTTTTGATATCCATGAAATTATCAAGGATCCTTGGCACAGAAATGGCTTGCTCCTTAAATGAGCACTATTTGAAATTAAGAGGATGTAATTCATGAATATTCAAATCTTTCTTTAAAATTCATGAATATTCATATAGTGATATTGCATGTCTAATTCCAATGTTTCTGCATTGACATGCAGCCTTCATGTATACCACCTGACAGAGAGAACATTTACAGGCAACGAATTATTTGATTTCCTTTTGTGTAATATTTGACAAGCTTGAGATACTAATTTCTCCCGATGACAAAGCTATGAAACAAATTTATTTCCTGTTTACAAATTGTCCATAACGTGCAGCAACAAAAATATTTTGAACTTTAACACAAGAAATTGGTTGATATATTCTGTGAGACCCCAACATTTATAAGTACCCACACCAATTGTCGTAGTACCCCTTTAAAACCACTGTACTATATCATGACTACATTTGATCATTTTAGACGAAACCACATTATAAATAATTCAAAGCGAGAAACTTCATGGTGTGTATAAAAAGACGTTACTTCCGAAGGAGATGGCGATATGCTGGTTTAGTCCAAGTCATGATTAAGTGAGGAAACATTTATTCAAAGTAATCGGAAACCTGGGGAGAGAAAGAAACGAGAAAAAATGGATAATTACCAGGGTTCGACAAATAACTCAACGAACCCAAATAATAGTAGTAACTGCAACCCAGGTAATGTTTCAATTTGAAGCCAAATTGAAAATAATGGGTTTATTGAGAATTGCTTGGCTGCAAAAATATTAATTGATCTTATCATATTCATCGGTTATGATATTAAATTTGATTATTTGGCTTTTTTGTTTGTTTTTTGGCCTTTGTTTGGCTGTAAAATATTTTATTCTGGCCTTTTCTCAAAGACTATGACGGAGAATAGAAAAAAAATAATAATACATTTCTGATGTTCCGCCCACGTGATATTTTCCATGTTTCCCAGGAAATTATTAACATGATTTTGCTTTACAGTATATATGAACCCTCTTAAGAAAACCTGGACCCACCAGAGGCGAACCCCTTTCAAAATTGTGAATTTGGCTTTTGGGGCTTAATTTGGCCTTTTTTCAAACTGACTTGGCTTTTTGCGCTTGGTACGATCTACTAACCACGGTACTGTAGGAACTGTGGATTGTTTACATACATTCATATACACATACAATAGGCTTTTGTACCATGCCAAAAAATAAATATGCATGAGATAAAAGTACAAGATTAAGAAAGGAACTGAAGGTGAGAAAAAAAGCAAGTATAATGACTGAGGAAATAAATGAGATTTCAATGTTTTCTTGAAAACTGGTAAAGAGTTGGCTGTACCAATGCTAATGTGTAAGTGGTTACAGAGGTTACACTGCAGGTGCAATATCAAAGAAATCTTTATCAGCTGCAGATTTAAGTGACCATCTATTTACAGTATACTTCTTCTTTTAAATGAGTTCTGTCTGATGCGGAACACAAACCTTTGCACCTAGGGTGATGCAGTATTAAAAGAATATTCCCATGGTTTTTTGTCAAATTTGTTTGAAAGAGCATACTTTTAGAACCAATTTGGTACAAAAATCATATTGATATAATATTCCGTTCAGGAGATATGGATTTTTAAAGATTTCCCAACTGCATTTTAAAGTTTTAGTACAGTATGGTCAATTCATGTTTGATGATGTCATAGAGACAATTTCATTGCAAATGTTTAAGCATTTCTTTGAACGTTATTTACCGTAGTTGTTTCTGTATGATTATAAACAATTTTCCAAAAGTTATTGAAGTAGGGTATTTGGCAATGTATATAAATACCTAATTTTCATCAATTTATTATTCTAGCAGGTTTTACTAATAAAAAAGAATGATAGATTTGAATGAAATACATCAAGTTTGTGGGAGAATGTGTTGCTTTGATGTCATACTGAGCCTTTTCCTACTCGTTTAATGGCAGGTGGATAAGGGAATGAAGTTACGGTAATAAAAGAAAGGTGAGGAAGAAAAGGGAAGGAAAGGAAATTTTAGATCTGATGAAATAAATTTCTGGTGCGGAGAAAGGTGATGAAGCTAGAGGTAGGATTGTTCTTGAAAAAGATCTGAAATTAAAATGGAGAGGGGAGAGGGAGTTCAGGTATAATGGACAGGTTAAGAAGATATGCTTGATTGAGAGATCGGAAATGCATGTAGGGCAAAGAGAAGCAGGAGAGCCGGATAGTAGGTGAGAGTGGGTGACAAAGGTGTGGCCGAGGCGGATCTGGGTGATAACAACGTCCTCCCTGCAGTTGCAACTGTGCAGGGGGACGTTGGTCTTGACTTTGGGTTTGATGATGTGAAGCTTGTTACTGGTCTCGAGGTTTCAGGAGTCTTGCTAGGTCTTACTGAGGTACAGAGGCTGGAAGTGGAGAAACGGAGGTCTGAGTGCGAGATAGGAAAAGGAGAGATGTGATTCGCTGCCGGGAATGCTAACGTGGCTGGGGATCCAGAAAAAGATGACAATAATAATATGACAAAAATAATATACAATAATAATATGACAATAATAATATGACAATAATAATATGACAATAATAAATATAACAATCATAATATGACAATAACATGACAATAAAAATGTGACAATGAAAATGTGACAATACTATGACAATGAAAATATGGCAATACAAATATGACAATAATAATATGACAATAATAAATATAACAATCATAATATGACAATAATATGACAATAAAAATGTGACAATGAAAACATGACAATAATATGACAATACAAATGTGACATAAAAATATGACAATAATAATATAACAATAATAATATGACAATAATTTAGAGGTATATAAACAAAATGGCTGCTTCCATGTAAGTTTATACGGACATAATTAATATTTTAGTAAATTAGAAAATATATGCTAAATTGTTTTGTACGAAGTGAAATTTCAGATGACTGATAATTATTATTTCTATCACATTAAATGGAAAAAAAGCCAGACTTTATGTCTCCTTTAATACTGCACATACATTTCTATACAATAACTATCAATTTACCTAAATTCTCAGCTGTAATTTAAAGGATGCTGCAGGATTTCTTTTCCTTGAACGGATTTCCTTGAATAGTCACACCGGTCAGCAAGAAATCATCTGGTGCGTTCGTGTTGCAATACTGCTGAAGTCTGCGAAGAGAAAATAATACAGCAAATAATCAACAAAATAACCAACTGTTTCCTTTCTGTTTGGTTCCTGAAACTGCTATTACAGGAAGGTACAGTATACTGTTGGTAAAAACAAGTGATTGGATATCAAAGGGTTTTTGCATGTATACTCTATGTTCATGCAAAAATACATGTTAGAATGCATTAGTGCTGTTAACAGCTTCTGTTTTCAAAATGGATTTCTATTCTCAAAATGGACTGGAAGAAAGCCTTCACATTGCCATTATACTCCTTTTTTGGTATTTAAAAAAACTCTGCACCAGAATAGCTAACTAAATTTTTGTTTGCTATTCTGGCACAGAGTGTATTAAGTACCAAAAAAGGAGTATAAAGGTAATGAGAAGGCTTTATTCCAGTCCATTTTGAGAATAGAAATCCATTTTGAAAATAGAAGCTGTTTGTTGTAAATCAGGGATTAATCGCTTGCAACACTTTAATAACATTTAGTAAAACTTTGAAGTAATTAAATCGCAAAAATACTATATGGGTGGCCTAGTGTACAGTGACAATTAGCAACACTGAAAAACATCGTAAAAAACTCAATTATCACCTAGAAGGTTTGAGCTATAAACTGAAAACAAACCTCTTATGCTTAAAATGGCATTAAAAATTAAGCAGTTTCCTTCATTTCCTTTATTACCGATCGTTATATCTTTCTACTGCACAATCATGGCCAGAACTAAATTAACTGAAATTGATGGCGCACTTTAACTTTAAAAAGTAAAAACTGATTTTACAGGCCTTAGCCAATACTGGGGTACGGTCTGTCCATAAATTATTTTGTCTAAGACTGGGTGGAAGTTCAGACTGCCAGAAATCAGCAACATTTCTTATGAATATCTTTTTTCTACACCTTTTTGCATGTTATCTAAAGCAAAGATCTTTTATTCTCAGGTAATTTTATCAGCTTAACGGGTAATTTTATGACATGATATTTGGATTTGGTGAGATTCTTGGCCTATTTGTGGTCCGAAAATGCATGGTACATGTATGTTAGTGTGGGAACTGGACCAGTTTTACAAAAAAAAAAAAAAATGTTACCAATTTTGAGTAAAGCTTGGTTGCAATTAATCGCTAAATGCTCGTAAATATTGGCGATTAAATGTTTAGTAAATTAATCGCATATCAACAGCACTAGTATGAATGGTAGAGCAACATGTCGTGCTGTACACTAGTATGCTACAAAAATCGTTGTACAGTATAAGAACCAATGTGATGAATAATTGCACTAGATCTATATAAGGTAAGGTATATGGACAGGTAGAGGCAACATTAGCTAAAATGAATTAATATCCATTAAAAAAAAGCATTAAGAAAGCAACAAACTTCATCAAAATCGGTGTAAAATTTGTCATTTCACTGCTTTTTGAAGATTTTTATGAAAGTAATTGTTTAACACTTGTGATGTATGAACGGGACAAAGTCTCTATTTTCTTATGTAAATTCATTGGTTTTAACACTCTGCCATTTCTTTTTGAAAAAATGGGAAGATAATTTTTATGAAGAGGATTTGATCTTTACCCCTCCCCCTACCAAACTCAAACTGGAGAAAGCAGTGATTTGATCTTTATACCACACCCCCTTCCAATCTCAAACTAAAGAAGGCAGTGATTTGATCTTTACCACACCCCCTACCAAACTCAAACTGGAGAAGGCAGTGATTTGATGTTAACCACACCCCCTACCAAACTCAAACTGGAAAAGGCAGTGATTTTATCTTTACCACACCCCCTACCAAACTCAAACTGGAGAAGGCAGTGATTTGATCTTTACCACACCCCCTACCCAACTTAAACTGGAGAAGGCAGTGATTTGATCTTTACCACACCCCCTACTAAACCTAAACTGGAGAAGGCAGTTTGAACATTTTCAATGTCTGAAATTAAGAGAAGAAATAAAGGAAGAACAAAAGCATTTTGTGGTGTTTTTTTGCTCATAAATTACATTTTTTCTTCAATATATTAAAACATTTTCAAACACTTACAACTCATAACTTGAAAATATGCTATTCTCAAAATTGAAAGACTATTAAAGTGTCACGACACGGCTCTATTACGTATCGATTATTATGGAGAAAAATATTGCAATATATCAATCATAGTATCGCAATACTTTTCAAGCAAACTGACTCACAACACAAATTGTTAATATCACTAACGTTATATGATCATGGAGTTACAATTTACTTGATGATTTGATGAACGCAAGAAAAAATGATTTGCAGATCTAACAGACGACATGATCGCATGACTATTACGTTCATCACACATCACACACTTGTTTGGTAATTTAGCCAACGTGACCATGAATCATCGAAGTGAGAGCCTGAGTGGCACATTCTGGACCAGTTTTTCATTCTTTTTGCCAACTTACATCGGCGCGTGCCAGTGTGTGGTGACAGAGCATGATTTTTAATTAGATGCTTTTATGTTTCACGATTATTTTGCAAGTTTTTAATTGCCTAAACTTGACTTTTAGATTTAGTACCGTAACATTAGAATTATAACGTACGATGTAGCCTAGCCTACAGTAGTTGCGTGAAAAATTTTCCGTTGAGCATTAGTTTTTGGTATCGCAGTATGTCACGAGGCATATTTCATGTCGAGGGAAAAGAGATATCGCGATAATCGTTATGTCATGCCAGCACTATCAAAAATATGCTATTTTCAAAATTTAAAGACTATTTAACCCATAATTGAATGCTCTTTTCAGTCCTTGATTGAACAGAAAACTTTTGAACCTGTCCATAGGCCTTTAAGGAAACAACGTACTTAAACATCACTTGTTGCAAAGAAAATAAAGAAATATAACAAATAAAACAAAACAATTATTATTATTCATTATTGTTTCATTGTTGTAAAAAGCATTGAGCCAGAGGCCTTTGTGTGTACTTTCATTGTCCTCTTTGTTACATGTATTTTGTCTTTTTACAATTTTTAATAATCAAGAGGTCATACTGTAAGTCTTTATGAAAATGTGTGTCATCATACATGTAAATGTATTTTGCACATGTTTGCTAACTAGTGTTTTATCAAGAATTACTAAAAACATAAAAGCAAAGAGTCAAAACGTCTTCCAGTCAGTCACTTCATTGGATTGTTCAGTACTCTCCCGTCAAATGCAAAGTGAATACACAAAATCTACAAACATTTTTATTAGTGCTGTCATGACATACAGTATCCATTATCGCGATATCTCTTTTCCGACGACATGAAATATGCCTCTCTCGACATATTTGCAATACCAAAAACTAATACTCAACTAAGAAATTTTCGTGCAACTAGGTTAGGCTACTTCGAACGTTACAATTCTAACATTACGGTACTAAATGTAAAAGTCAAGTTTAGGCCATTAAAAACTTGCAAAATAATCGTGAAACATAAAAACAACTAATTAAACATCGTGTTCCGTCACCACACACTGGCACGCGCCGATGTAAGTTGGCAAAAAGAACAAAAAACTGATCCAGAATGTGCCACTCAGGCTCTCACTTCGATGATTCATGGTCACGTTGGCTGAATTATCAAACACGTGCGTGATGTGTGATGAACGTAATAGTCAGAGATCATGTCGTCTGCTAGATTTGCAAATCATTTTTTTGTGCGTTCATCATCATGGAGTAAATTGTAACTCCATGATCATATAATGTTAGTGATATTTACAATTTGTGTCAAGAGTCAAGTTTATCGCGATATACGATATATCGCGATATGTTTCTCCGCGATAATCGATATGTAATAGAGCCATGTCGTAGCAGCACTAATTTTTAGGAAGATACAAAACTTCACGAGGACTGTGTTGGCTTTTGGGTCCACACTAAAAACAAGTCAATTGTGACATACGTGTAATTCCTGACATGAAAACAAACAAACAAGTATATGATTTGTTACTGAACAGTTACATGTATTTCTGCAAACCTCTGATGAACATATTTCTTTAAACTGAATTTAAATTTTTGAACATGTATACGTTTAGCATAGCATAGCAAGGTTTAAAAAAGCATCCAGTGCTGGACATATCAAGATGGCCACTGCCTTTGATAACCAGTTGTGCACTCACTGGCTGCAGATACACCGGAATACGAACTCTGGACGTGCGGGTGAGAGGACAAAGCACAAACCACTACAGTACAGTACATCACGGAGGTCTGATAAAACATACATCAGCAGCTTTTGCTGAACTTGCATATCATTACAACAGTATGTTGACACCCTTTACTTTTTTTCTCTTCAAACATACAGTATTAAAAGCCCACTTTCGTACTCCCCTTAAATTTAATTAATTTAAAATTAAATTATGTGTACATGTATATACTTGATTGAATGAAGCTACAGTGTGTGTAGTACACACAGTAAGTGATTATACATCTAAATTAAAATTAAAACAGGCATAAGTTATTTTCTTTAAATTCATATTCTTATCACGCAACACCACTTACAGATTATTTCACTTTAAGAAAAAAACTTACTTCTCATAATCAAAAATAACAAAGCAAATTATTATCATTTAATAGAAACTAGGTCTAAGAACATGAATATGCCACTTGTTTGCAACACTAACATTTAATACTGTAGGTCCCTAGTATGAAAACTTCAATTTCAAACATTTTTCAATTTTTTTGAACTTGTATGTAAACATGAATTATTCATTGTCCTTGATGTGTTTGTTCAATGTTCCTGTGAAGGAAGTAGAGCTGTGAGCGTTTAGGGATTTGAGTAAACGTGTACACGCCCAAAAAAGCGAGCGTGTATCGTGTACACGAGTTTAGTACCGTAATTTTCGGAAATACACCAAAATTGCTCCAAAACTACGAGGCGAAGTTAAAAAATCGCGCAACCAGTATGGCAAAAGTACTGACTGCATTGCCCAAATAGACGCTGAGTCTTGCTTTCCAAATCGTAAAAACTTTACTTCTACAGTATAAATTATCATTTTATGAAAAATATGCATGGAAATTCAGTTTAGAAAGAACAGATAACTTCCTTTCAATGTCATTTAAACTCAACATCGCGTAACTTTTTTGTCCTATTCGCTACGGCTTTCAAAGTTCTGTAAAAATCTTGCATTACTAGGCCTATGATATACCTCGCCGTAAAACATTTCAAAACTACGCCACCACCGCCAGGAAGTTCTGAAATATCAGTTCTCTCGAAAAGATGGCCGCCATCTTTGCAAAGCATGCAGAATTTCAGCTCTGTTAAAACCTTTTTCTGTTTGTTTATTATGCAATATTTTTTTTTTTCTTGCAAAATTTATTTGACTCATCAGGTAATATTTACATGTAAATGTACTGATTGTCACGATTCAAGTGTTTTTTGGTCGATAAAACGGGCCTTGATTGCGAGGGATTTAAAGCCTTATGGCCTAACGTTAGGCCTATTGTTAGTTTCACTGTTTACTGCTGCACATTCGCGGTGCATTTTACAAGTTAAATTACTCAGAATTTGGCGAAATCAAAGTGCATAATATCCCTATTTATTGGTGATTACTGCGCATTTCTGATTCGCACATTTAAAAAGGATTATGCTGATCGGGTTTACAGTTTGTAAAAAGTCATTGATTGGAATTTTGTCAGCCGAATGTGTGTGTGATTTGAATCATGAATATTGATTTTCAACAGCAAGACACTATGATGTATGAAAAACGATTACTCCCAATGAAGTATTTAGTAAACGTTTACAAGATTTGCAAGCGTGTAGCGTGTACACGCTAAACGGTCACAGCTCTAGAAGGAACCTGTGTTGTTATGATTATTCTTTTCCCTGATACAGGCTCCTACTTAGGCTAGTATTATCCACATCCCTCAGTACAGGTTGGCATTAAAATTGCTGTGCGAGGGTTGTTATAAATTAGGTACAATTCCTGGGGTTTTTCAACACTGTAGAAAATTGATGATTGAAAAATAACTTACTTTTTGTATATTAATTTACCAATTAGTCTAAATAATACACTTTTCCACAAAACTTTCCCCAAATCTTTACCTATTTAGCACCACAGCGGGATAATGCACTTGTCAATTGTGTGACTCACCCCTACACCCCCAGACATGGTGATTAATTGCACCAAATGGGTGGACAAAACATATACATCTAAGCATCCCTCAGTCACTTGAGTGACTGACATGTTATGTGAAATGACTTACCCCAAATCAATCACCTTTGTACAAAGTCAATGAGTCTGAAGTAAATTGACTCACCCAGAGTTACTCTGGTGACTGACATTTTTGTACAATGACGCACATGTGAGTCACTATTTCATATGTCAATGACTTGCTTTTGACTGACATTGCCGGGGTAATAGGGGTAAGTCACACAACTGACAAGTGCATTAATGCACTTATCAGTTGTATGACTCAGCTCTACACCCCCGAACAAGGTGAGTCATTGCACCCAAGCGGGTGGACAAAACATGTACATTGATGCACCCCTTAGTCACTTAGGTGACTAATATTTTTTGTGAAATGACTTACGCCAAATCAATCACCTCTATACAAAGTCAATGGGTCTGAAGTAAATTGACCCACCCCAGAGTCACTCTGGTGACTGACAATTTGGTAGATGACGCAAATGTGAGTCACTATTTCATATGTCAATGACTCACCTTTGACTGACATTGCCAGGGGTAGTAGTGGTGAGTCATACAACTGACAAGTGCATACAGTTATCTGATTTGATGTTTTGGTCACCATCTTTCTTTAAGTCACTGCACATTTGTGATCAACTATTCAAATGTCTGCAAATCAGTTTTAGGATGTTCCACTAAACTGCAGGTTGATTTTTCGCTGACAACATTTTTTTGTTCCTATAATTTGATTGAATAGTTATAATTTGAGTTGAGAAGAGTATGTGGCGATATGATTCAGGTTTTTAAAAGACTGGTAGTCATGCTTTGACTTCCTGTTATTTCTTGCATGTTTCAGGTAATTCTCATGTGACAGACCTCTAGCTTTGCTGTTTTACAGGGGCGGCCTGCCCCGCCCTACCGTGGGCCCGTCGTGCTCCCTAAGGGCCCGCCTTGCTCCCTAAGGGCCCTCCCTGCTCCCCTGGGGTCCGCCCTGCTCCCCTCATGAATTTTTAATTTTTAACTTAATAATCTTAATTAACCTCATAAATGAATACAGAACACAGAATGATAGCATAGTAAGCAATTGTCCTGTTTGTAAAGGGAATTCTCGACTCCATGCCGAAAAGACGCAGCGCTTTGTGCGCGCATTAATGTGCCCCTCAACAAGTCTAGCACCCTGCCCTATTTCAAAATCAACCTAGGGGTCTGTGTGACACGTGGTAACACTTTGAAGTTGACCAAAGAGTTCTCACGGATAGATATTCAGCATTTTAGCTTTTCGCAAAGAGTTGTTATTAGAAGTAGTTAGCTCAAATTCTGTTCACAATTTGAAGGTCAACATTGATAAGTTCTTTAATAATTGGGCATCTTTGATTTTTATTTTGTTATTTTTGTGGTGGAGGTCATAGGTGGTGGTGGTGGTGTTAGTTTGGGCTTTTTATAGGGTGACTAACCCTTCTTAGCCCGTAATCTTGTTATGTTACCTTATGTATAAAAACTGTGTGCAAAAACAAATACATAAATAAACACTAAAAATTGTTTAGATTATATAATTGTACTTATCTAAGTATTATCATAATTTTTTTCCCTCAAATAATCTAAAACATATTAGCCTACCCCTGCTAAAATGTTATAGGCCTATAGCCCCAAAAGCATTTTTTTGTACTTTGACCGTACTTTGAGAGCTCTTCAGACAAATTTTTACGGAATGAAAAGGAGCCCAGTTAGTAAAAGAACTTCGATAAATCACTGTAAAAACAGTTTTTGAAGACATGGATGGGCTTCAAACATAAACAAACATCATAAACAAACATTGTGGGCGAAAAAAAGAAAAAGAAGGTAAAAATGGTTTCGTTTTCACAAAGATCTTAAAAGTAACCAAGATCTTAAAAGTAACCAAGATTTTCCTGTTTTACACAATGCTTTGTTTTTTCCTGTTTTAAATTTAACAGTACAGCAGGGTATAGCATAGGTTTTGTTTTTGTAATACCCCGGACGGCCAGCCATCACTAGTAGTAACGGCAGCCATACAAACATATTTGTTAAGAACACTACTGCTACTGCAGTGCTACAGTCAGAATACTGGCTAGCTAAACGTTACACTGTAACTAGGCCTAGTTAACGTTTAGGCCTAGTGTAGTAACCTGCTAACGTTACATGCACTAACCTGCTAACGTTACAGTCAATTGACAAAATTTAGGATATCCAAGTTAGCGTTCAATTTACTTACTCGTGAGCCACATCAGAAACCTTCATTCTTTCAATGGCGACTTCTCTCCTTAACTGCTCTACTATTTTCTTCATTGTGATATCTGAACTCATGTTGTTGCAAATGATTGAAGAAATTCACGACAATATCTCCCTGATTTTCTTTGTCTTCGCTGCTTATTTGCTTGCAAGGCGCCGGGCATCTATTCAGAAATTAATTCTGCTGGTATTTTAATTTTATTTCGGTCGTTTTATAAAAGTGTACATCATAATTTTTACACTACATGCTTCATTTTGAACATTTATTTCTACTTATCTAAATATTATTATATTTTTTAATATTATAATGCTGATATAGCAAATAACTTTTATCTTTGATATAGAAAATAAAGAATATTTAAAACACAACGAATGAACTTTTTAATTCGCAAGCTGTTTTGTCCTATTCTTTTTTTTTTACTATTTACCATTAAAAATATTTGCCTCGACGAATTAGACCGTAGACTAAATTTAGAAACACTACAAAGAAATGAAAACATAATTTAAAGGTAATAAAGGAAATTATTCGGGTTCCATTTATAACTGCACGGTATTAGATTTTTGGGTGTGGACGGGCGATAGCTTTGCATGCATAATTAATCACTTACTAATCATTACGTTTCGCATAATCAGTGTAGTTGCTATAGTTGTTGCTATATCAGCACGGCCTGATGTCAAAGGTTATTGACACAGATTTAAGCTCTAGCATAGGAAAACATATACGTTTAAATTGTATTTTTACTCTACTTATACAAGCGCAATTCGGAAGCGTACTAGGGATAGGGACCGTAAGCCTGCGTCGTGATACCCTCTAAATTTGTGTATGATTTTTCTGACTTTCTCCTGATTTTGTATACTACATTATAATAGTTTTCATAAAAGCGTTGGAAAAAATAATTAGGATTATGCCCATAGGAAATTAGGTTACACCGTCCACATAACATAACCTAACCTAACAGTATTACGGGGCTAAGAGGGGTTTGTCACTCCATAAAATGCTCAAACTAACACCACTACCACACCCACACCCCACACACACACACACACACACACACAAACACACACACACGACGCCCAGAGTTAGTAAAGAACTTATCAATGTTGGCTCTGAAATTGTTAACAGAATTGAAGTTAACCACCCACTCAGGCAAACCATTCTGCTTATTAACAACTCTTTGCTAAAAAAAGCTAAAATACCGGAATATCTATCCGTGAAAACTCTTTGGCCAACTTCAAACTGTTACCACGTGTCACATGAAGATTACCTGACACATGCAAGAAATAACAGGAAGTCAAAGCAACACTACCAGATAGGAATTTAAAAACCTGAATAATATCACCACGTACTCTTCTCAGCTGAAGCGTGGTCAAACCAAAAATTCGCAACCTAGATTCATAAGAGAGACTCCTTACTTCGGGAATAATCCTAGTGGCTCTTCGCTCAACCTGCTCCAAATTAGGCTCATCCTTCTTTAAAAAAAAAAAAAGGACTCCAATTGCATGCCTGAATAGTATATTCAAGGTGAGGCCTGACTAACTGCTTACACAAATTAAGAACAGGCTTTTTACCAAAAAACAAAAATTTCTCATAATCAAGCCAAGCATCCTATTTGCCCTTGCGGCAGCTAAAACACATGCACTGCTTAGAAGTATTCAGATTGCTGAGTAATGACAACACCTAGATACTGTACCTTACGGTGTCAAAAACTGAGGTTAAGGCGCAGACTAAATTGTCTAGCCTATGTTATTATTTCTGGAGGTATTCCCTTATATACCCCACGGTCCCGACCCCCTATATACATTCCAAGCTACGTTCCTCGATATCTACCACAATGCTGCTCGCAGCGCCCTGAGAGAGAGAGAGAGAGAGAGAGTTGAACACACAATTACAATGACGGGGTCGTCGCCTGCGTATTCGTTTATGATAGTACAAATGCTATCACGAAACGTTTAATACGACCCGGACGAGAACACAGGTACGACGTACGGACAGACATAACATCGACAACCAAGTCAATGTCCACGGCCTTTGATAACCAGTTGTGGTGCTCTGGCGTCGCAGCGCCCTTATTAATATATTTCTTAAATAGTGTACACATGTCCGCTTAACCACTCCCGAAATAAAACTCCGTACGTATACAGTGTATGTACAAATGGACACTGTATTTTGGGCGTGAGGTGGCCTTGAGATGTTCGATTTTCCAACATGTGCAAAGAGCAAATATCGCTGATGTGAGGGCGCGAATCAAAAATTATATGCCGTAGATAAAAGATGTAAAAGTATTCGATAACTTGATCTATATCGTTTGTCATTTGGATATTTTCACGAAGCCAAATCAGCCCCAAATCACTAATCGATCGATTGGTCACGATTTTTATCAAATTTGATAAATTGGCCACCTCCAATGTGTAAATGATTACTCTGGTAACCAGGGCCGTAATACACGGGGAAAGGTCGCCCCCCCCCCTTCTCCACTCACACTTTTCTGCAGAATTGTAAAATTTCAGTATATTTTGGAAAAAAATTGCCTCTTGTCACCCAACTTTTATGACTTCCCGCTTCAACTTTCCGGACGAGATTTACGACCCTTCAGGGCCGTAATTCCCGGGGGACATGTCCCCAGATTTATGCAGAATCTAAAAATTCAGTACAATTCGGGGTAAAATTGCCTCCTATCCCCCCACTGTTATGCCCCTCCCCCACTTTCCGGACGAAAATTACGGCCCTGCTGGTAACCATATTTTGGCCGCAGTATCAGTTGTCAGGGGGTGTAAATGTGTGTGTGTGTGTGTGTGTGTGTGTGTGTGTGAGTGTGTGTGTGAGGGGAGCACGGCCTCTAAGGGGCACATAATGTGAGTCCAAAACAACAACGTAAAACTTGGGGCACTTCATTTTGAAAGGTGCACTATTGTGAGAATTTATTGCATCTTTGGCAGTAATTGAGGGGCGCTATTCATTTTCAAAAGGCCGGAACACATTTCATTTATCGGAAAATTGTTCCCGTTCCTACACCTATGCGTGTTATATATGCAATCTAGGCCGCTTAACTTCTGTTGGAAGCGGAGGCGGTGGGGGAGGACAGGTGCATGTGCAGAGGCGGGTCATGGCTCTCACTATTCAGAAAGCTTTTATCCTACTTTTCCGGGCAAAATTAAAACAAAGATATAAGATGCAAAAACACATCATAGACTTACGTGTTTTTTGGCATTCCTAATTTAAAATTGGCATTGATTTTTCTTGTGTATTTTACCCGCAATAAATTATTTAATCGATTTTCCAATAAGTCGTCAAATTTTATGTAACTTGCAGTACATGGCAATGCTGTATGTGTGTGTGTGTGTGTGTGTGTGTGTGCGGTATGTGTGTGTGTGTGTGACTGGGGGTAGGGGAAGGCCTATTATCGAAACTTGCAGTATTGGGAAGATGCAAACTTTCCAAAAAAATGTATACTGAGTTTTTAAACTTATAATGAAAAGTGAGAAAACATCCCCCTGTCTCCCGGGGATTACGGCCTAATCGGGCTGTGCCACGATCATGCTAAATCGTCAGTTCAAAACAAGGACTTCATATCAAGAAATTAGTCATGTCTTTTTACTTTTTTCACATATTTAACAATATTTTCAAAAAATATAAAAAATTGCACCAAACATGCTCAGGATTAGGATGGGCATTTGCGTAAACCTGTTTTCTTTTTATTTTCGTGGTGGGGGTCGGATTATATCTCCTTTACCAAAAATCTATTTGCAACTAGTCCCTTACCCCATATTGTGGTGAAAATTACGACTTGCGATAGAGCGGAAGGTCTGGCCTTCACTTTCCTGGCTCCTGCGATATGCAAAATGTTTTGCCAATTAATATTCTTGTGCAGCGGCGTTTGCCGTACGAGTAGGCTTGCAAGCCTGAACTTTTCCAAAAGGAACTTAAACGAGAGGGCACTTGAGTAGATTCTCCAATTACCCGCCTGGTGTTATATTTTTTCGTATCGCGAGGGTGCAAATACTTTCAAAAGTATTTTACCCCCTCCCCTTCCCCCCTTACACCCTCCCCTCCCCCATACACCCTTCCCTCTCCCCTGTCCCCACCCCCTCCCCCCATAAACGGCAAACCTACCTTCTATCCTAATTTTACCCTCATGTGAACAGATTAAATAAATCCATCTTCATAATTACAATAACAATCTATTTGATTATTCAGTTTTGTTGTTTACCAGTGTACGGGGATTTTAAACAGAAAGTTGACCTTTAACAACGTGCGCTTATTATTTAACAGTGCGTTTATCTCCAAATTAGTCCTGTTAGGTATGAAGTAGTTATCTGTGGTTAATATATGCGTCCTACACAACGGCAACTGGCAACACATTTTGATACAGAAAAAGTCTTGAAGTTCTTCATTTCATTTCTAGAATATCTTCCTATTTGGCCCCGTAAAGTGGTAAGATGATGAAATATTTGTTTCCGCATTTTAATGAGGTTTTTTCACATGTTAACGTTGTTTACATTACACTCATCATCAATATCATTACTTTATTTTATTTTTATTTTTTCGCGGAATCAGTCTAAACGTAACTTACAGTTAGCATTCTCGATGTCGGAGACGACGTAACCGTACGTTTTATACGGGATAGCCTGGGCTAGTGGTTTTGCTAAGTTGGAGGGGAAACTTTATCATTACACATCATTTTACAGTCAATGGGATATTTTGTATGAATACTTGTGTCGCTTCAGCCAGTCAGCGAAACTTAACGGTACTCATATATATGTTTGAAAGTATTTAATACACAACATTTGTGAAGAAAAATACATTTGTTCAGTAGGCCTATTTGTTGATGAATTACAAAAAATAGGATTTTCTCCCATTGACTGCAATGATAACTGACCGTTTGTTTTCCCCTTTGACTGAAGTTTGAGATTGTCAAAAAAGCATTGTTACGTCGCCATGCACCACAACATTCCCGGATGTCCGACCTCAATTCTCGAGGTCGGAGACAACGTAACCGTACGGTATATATGGGATAGTCTAGGCTAACTTACGGTTTTGCTAAGTTGGAGGGGAAAGGTTTGATTTTCATGTTCATGTTATGAAAATGCAGTAATTTTCAGTGAGATACAAAGGACAATGCTTTTCCAGAGCGTACTCCATATACTGTTAGGTTGCAAACTTTAGCAGTACTTCATTCAGTCTTCATTACAGTAGTTGTTCCACTCCTTAAAGTTTCAAACAGTCGGACCCGACCTGATATATAAGCAGATCGGGTAAGACGTTTCCTCATTATTTTCTTCATTCTGAAAACCACAAGCAATTAGGATCAAATTTCCCTTCCCTGCTAAAAATTTGTTTTTTCAACTAGGTCAATATGAAAATTGGAACAACTGGATTGAAGTGGGTTATCTACTTTGCCCTATTTGAACCCAGTTCAAACCCAGTTCAAACCCATTTCAACCCAGTTCAACCTAATTCAACCCCGTTCAACCTTGTTGAATACTTCAAATGGGTTGAACTGGAATATACAGCAGGGTTATCATTGTACTAGTTTGCCATTTGATCCTGGAAGTTGTGTGTTGAGTATCATATTAGTAATGAATGAAGTCCTTATTGTGTTGTTGAGTGGTTATTTTAATTAGGATAAGTAGTCTCATTATTTGCTACATTAAGTTTGTTGCTATGATTTGCTGGAACAATTTTTTAAGGAGAAGGACAAGTCATGTATGTTTTGGCTCTCCTGCCCCTCTCTGTCCCACTTGCAACATCGATCTCTCCATCAAACATATTTTCTTAACCTGTCTCCTATACCAGAACTCCAGATCTCTTCTCTCCTCACTCTCCTCAATCTCGGACATATTCAAAAACAATTCTTCTTCAAACATCATCAACTTCCTCCGCAACAACAACCTCTTCCACCACATGTAATCTCCTTCCCTTCTCCCTCTCTAAACCTAACCTTACACACCCCTTTCTTTTCAGCTAAAATGTTCTCCTACATTCAGCTTTTCCCCTTTATCTCCCTTACAAACCTTCCATCTCCTCACTATCCTAAATCTTACACCATTATTTAGTAACACCCTCTTGGCACATTTGACTCTGACTGTTGCGGTGACATTAAACATTAACAAATTATAAAACCAAACATCTTGGCGCATTTGACTCTGACTATTGCGGTGCCGTTAAACATAAACAAACTAAACCAAACATCTTGGCACATTGACTCTGACTGTCACGGTGCCGTTAAACATCAACAAACCAAACCAAACATCTTGGCACATTTGACTCTGACTGTCGCGGTGCCGTTAAACATCAACAAACCAAACATCTTGGCACATTTGACTGACTGTCGCGGTGCCGTTAAACATCAACAAACCAAACCAAACATCTTGGCATATTTGACTCTGACTGTCGCGGTGCCGTTAAACATCAACAAACCAAACATCTTGGCACATTTAACTCTGACTGTCACGGTGACGTTAAACTTCAACAAGCCAAACCAAACATCTTGGCATATTTGACTCTGACTGTCGCAGTGCCTTTAAACATCAACAAACCAAACATCTTGGCACATTTGTCGCGGTGCAGTTAAACATCAATAAAACCAAACATCTTGGCACATTTGACTCTGTTAAACATCAACAAACCAAACCAAACACGGTCGTGGTGCCGTTAAACATCAACAAACTAAACCAAATATCTTGGCACATTTGTGCAGTTAAACATCAACAAACCAAACCAAACATCTTGGCACATTTGACTCTGACTGTCATGGTGCCGTTAAACATCAACAAACCAAACCAAACATCTTGGCACATGTGACTCTTGACTGTCGTGGTGCCGTTAAACATCAACAAACTAAACCAAATATCTTGGCACATTTGACTCTGACTGTCACGGTGCCGTTAAACATCAACAAACTAAACCAAACATACTAAACCAAACATCTTGGCATATTTGACTCTCACTGTCATGGTGCCGTTAAACATCAACAAACTAAACCAAATAAACATTTGACTCTGGCTGTCTTGACACATTTGCTCTGTGCGTTAAACATCAACATACTAAACCAAACATACTAAACCAAACATCTTGGCACATTTGACTCTGACTGTCGCAGTGCCGTTAAACATCAACAAACCAAACATCTTGGCATATTTGACTCTGACTGTCGCGGTGCCGTTAAACATCAACAAACCAAACATCTTGGCACATGTGACTCTTGACTGTCGTGGTGCGTTAAAACCAAACAACAACTGTGCCGTTAAACTTCAACAAACCAAACATCTTCAACACCAAACACGTTAAACATCAACAAACTAAACCAAATATCTTGGCACATTTGACTCTGACTGTCACGGTGCCGTTAAATCAACAAACTAAACCAAACATACTAAACCAAACATCTTGGCATATTTGACTCTCACTGTCATGGTGCCGTTAAACATCAACAAACTAAACCAAATATCTTGGCACATTTGACTCTGACTGTCACGGTACCGTTAAACATCAACATACTAAACCAAACATACTAAACCAAACATCTTGGCACATTTGACTCTGGCTGTCACTGTGCCGTTAAACTTCAACAAACCAAACATCTTGGCACATTTGACTCTGACTGTCGCGGTGCCGTTAAACATCAACAAACCAAACCAAACATCTTGGCACATTTGACTCTGACTGTCGTGGTGCAGTTAAACATCAACAAACCAAACCAAACATCTTGGCATATTTGACTCTGACTGTCGCGGTGCCGTTAAACATCAACAAACCAAACATCTTGGCACATTTGACTCTGACTGTCGCGGTGCCGTTAAACATCAACATACTAAACCAAACATACTAAACCAAACATCTTGGCACATTTGACTCTGACTGTCGCGGTGCCGTTAAACATCAACAAACCAAACATCTTGGCACATTTGACTCTGACTGTCGCGGTGCCGTTAAACATCAACAAACCAAACCAAACATCTTGGCACATTTGACTCTGACTGTCGCGGTGCCGTTAAACATTAACAAACCAAACATCTTGGCATATTTGACTCTGAACCGTTAAACATTAAAACAACAAACCGTTAAACATCTAAACCAAATATCTTGCACATTTGACTCTGACTGTCACGGTGCCGTTAAACATCAACATACTAAACCAAACATACTAAACCAAACAATTTGACTCTGGCTGTCACTGTGCGTTAAACATTAACAAACCAAACATCTTGGCACATTTGACTCTGACTGTCGCGGTGCCGTTAAACATCAACAAACCAAACATCTTGGCACATTTGACTCTGACTGTCGCGGTGCCGTTAAACATTAACAAACCAAACCAAACATCTTGGCATATTTGACTCTGACTGTCGCGGTGCCGTTAAACATTAACAAACCAAACCAAACATCTTGGCATATTTGACTCTGACTGTCGCGGTGCCGTTAAACATCAACAAACCAAACCAAACATCTTGGCATATTTGACTCTGACTGTCGCGGTGCCGTTAAACATCAACAAACCAAACCATGTTTTGGAGGTCATACAGCAGAGCAAGTGGTCCAATTTCCGTCCAACCCCCAATTTAGTTGATGACATCAGTTCAATATTGATTTTCCCTTAAACTGTATCAAAATAAAACATGTTCACCTTTATGAATAACAATTAACTCGACTCAATTTTTACAAGTTACAAATTAGATATTTCACACTTTGATTGTTATTTGTTTACCTTATTTTCTACCTACCATACAGGTGGCTAAAAAATATCACAATGCCATTCATCACAGAAATATTTCCAGATTCAGATCATAACGAAAATTCATCAGGAAATGGAACAACAACAGATTCCACCAACACAATGGAGTCAGAAATTGAGAGAGCGGAAAATGAAAATGGAACCAAATCAGAATTTAGTCACACGGATGAATCCGATGTAAAAACAAATTCTGCCATTTCTAATGCAGGAGACTGTGAAACTGATATCGACCAATCAGAAGCTTCACAAGAAACAATTCCATCTCAAGAGACATTCCTAACAGAAACAACATCGGAAAGTTGTCAAACTAGGAACGATGATGAAACGAGTAAACAAACTAACAGTGAAACCAAAGATGAAGGCAACTCGGAAACAAATC
>JAIGNY010004502.1:237500-367500 GCA_020152595.1 Chiridota heheva
ACAAAATGGTGAAGAAAGTTTTCAAAATCTTACTCTGTTAAAGGATTAGTTTAGGGGTCAAGCATGTCCATCTTATATGAAAGAGGACTTTAAAAGAAACAAAATGGTGAAGAAAGCATTCAAAAATCCTATTCCATTAAAGTATTAGTTCAGGGGTCAAGCATGTTTATCTTATATGAAAAAGGACTTTAAAAGAAACAAAATGGTAAAGAAAGCACTCAAAAATCTTATTGTGTTAAAGGATTAGTTTAGGGGTCAAGCATGTCCATCTTATAGGAAAGAGGTTTTAAAAGAAACAAAATGGTGAAGAAAGCATTCAAAAATCTTATTCTGTTTAAATATTAGTTCAGGGGTCAAGCATGTCCATCTTATATAAAAGGGGACTTAAAAAGAAACAAAATGGTGAAGAAAGCATTGAAAAATCTTATTCCTTTACAAAGATATTTCAGTTTAAAGTTTGTTATAATTTTTGTAGAAATGACTGACATCAGACTAGTTGTGACATCACAGCCCACATTCATGAAAGTCTTAATGTTTTCTATCATATTTCTTCCTGTGAATTTGTGGCCTAAAACCATTGGATTAGTTAGGAAAGTAGTAAAATATAATCTTGTATTTATAATAATTTAAGGGTAATTATAATTTACTACCTGAAAATAAGTTAGATGAAAAATAATTGAAATAGTAAAATACATTAACAACTGTTAAGAATGTGAGGATGCGAGCACCAACCTTCCATAGTAGACGTACTACTTTAGTCATTTCTATACAGATATGCCAGAGCTTTAAACTTGAATATCTCCTTAATGGAATAAGATTCCTGAATGCTTTCTTTATTACTTGTCCAATTCCTTACAAATTTGTTCCAGCAAATCGTAACCACAAACTTACCCTAACAAATAATGAGACCACTTATCTTAATTACAATAACCACTCAACCACACAATAAGGACTTCATTCATTGGTAATATGATACTCAACACCAACTTCATCCATTGCTAATATGATACTCCGCACCAACTTCATCCATGGCTAATATGATACTCAGCACCAACTTCATCCATTGCTAATATGATACTCAACACCAACTTCATATGCATCCATTGCTAATATGATACTCAACACCAACTTCATATGCATCCATTGCTAATATGATACTCAGCACCAACTTCATCCATTGCTAATATGATACTCAACACCAACTTCATCCATTGCTAATATGATACTCAACACCAACTTCATATGCATCCATTGCTAATATGATACTCAACACCAACTTCCACAACAACCCAGGACCAACAGGAGAACTACATGTAGTACAATGGAGGCATTCATAGATAATAGAAATTTGATCCTTAAATGCTTGTGGTTTTCAGAATAAAGAAAATAAAGGGGAAATGTTTGACCCGACCTGCTTATATATCAGTTCGGGTCTGACTTGAAATTTTAAGGAGCAGAACAAGTAATGTTCACCATTTTGTTTCTTTTAAAGTCCTTTTTCATATAAGATTGCATGTTGTGTATATATCGTTACTACAATTTATCAAAATATCCAGTGGATTTCAGAAAGCTTAATCTTGCTGCATGTCAAAAACCACAACCATTTCTGTGATACTAGCCCTGTCTGAACATTCAGCTCCACTGATTCAATGAAAGGATGTACTGTTAACCAGCAAATGCAGTGCATTTGCTTGCCTTATTAGTTCAGGGTGGTGAAGCAGAAAGCTTACTGAGCAACAATAGTTGGCTGTTTAAAGAATTTAGAGCAAGTTAAAGTATTTGTCTGGAGAGAGCATGCATGACTAACTTTAGTTGTAATTGATACATTTTTTTTTTTTATAATATTTTTAGCACAGAGCCTACTGCCCTTTACACCTTATGTAACTAATCCTTTAAACTTGAATATCTCCCTAATAAGATTTCTTATTGCTTTCTTCACCATTTTCTTCCTTTTAAAGTCCTCTTTCATATAAGATGGAACTAATCCTATGGACAGAATGCAATATTTTGGGGCAAAACAGTTTTTAAGTTTTAAAAACAACATCATTTAGTTTTTTGATTATAAGTTTTTAGGATTTTTTGGCATATACATAAATTGTGATATAAGAACATGAAGCAATATTTTCTCCTTAGGAGAAATGGTCTGTCAATCATTCACAGCTAATGCACAAATCGCCTCAGGCATATGATACACAGCTATTTTATCACTAGTTTGAAAACAAATTTCTCCCACTAAGACACCTAACACGGATGAGTGATATCAATCACAAAAGTGCCCTGATTACTCAGCACTGCCTGTCTGTAATTATTATACACACAAATAACCTTGGGCTACTTGACTGTGGTGTGCATTAGAATGGCATACAGACAATCATTGTTTGGAGTGAAAACACAATACACTGAACAGGATGTTGGGTTGGTAATTGTCATACCTGAGTTTTCTGGATAAACTGAGGTGCCGGGTGCGGGTAGGCCTAAAATGAAACTTTTCGGCATGAATGAATAAACAGCTCAATTGTGTGTTTTTTTTTTTTTTTTTGACATAACAGATTAGAGAATTGCTTATAAAAAGCAGGTGATTAGGGATAATTTTTCAAAGTGTTAGAAATGTAGACAACTCTAAGCATATTTGTGGCAAAACACATAATAAGGGTGAAAAAATGTTCTACATTTATATTTGAGTGAGCTAGGGTCCATTTTTACACTGTAGGAGGCCTGCATCATGGGTGAGACAAGGGGTGATATTTCACTGCCCTTCTCCATAAAGGTGCAAGAAGTGGTTAGATCTTAAAGAGTGCCATTGTTTTGCACATTCACTTCCAGCTGCCAGCATATACCTGGAATTTTGCTCACCATGCATGCTGCCAGAACTGTGACTCAAATAGCAGTGCTCTCATCTTGACTTTTGCTCTCTTGTGTCCTTAAAGACAGGCTCATAGCCAGGAGTTTTTGCAAGGAAGATGCAGGGGGGGGGCCACACACTTTAAGAGGGAGCACATGACCAGATTCTCCATATACCTGGCCTTTTGTTAATATGTTTTGTTTGATTTTATGCAGGAGAGGGGGTGTAATGGGGGCACATACATTTGCAAGGGGGAACACGCTGGCTACAGGCCTGCTTGCAGATATCCCACTCTTTTCCCTGGTAGCTTGCTGTGCCACTGGGGATCTTGATAAATATCATAGTAATCATAATTTTGTCAATTTTACATTGTTTAAGTGACCTGTCATTGTTGAACACCCTCAACATTGCTCACAATAGCTTTAGCTCACCCATTTTGTGACTCAAGAGACATCACAGATAGTACCCTTCTCTTGACTTTCATCCTCCCACCACTTTGTCATGCAGTCTTCCTTTCCCCTAGATATCATCATTAGCTCAAGTGGTAGAGCACCGCTTTCATGCTGGAAGGCGTGGGTTCAATCCCATGTCGAGTCATATCAAACTCTTCAAAAATGGCACCTGCTGCCCTCTCGCTTGGTGCCAGCATAAAGGATGTATGCAGGGTAATAGTACAGGCTTGTGCGTCCCCTGTGGCAGCTGCCTAGTTCCATTCTAAGCGCTTTGAGCATATTGAAATACAACTTTTTGTCACCTTCTTCCACCAGATTCCCTGCCATTGTTAAACACCCTCAACATTGCTCATAATCGCTTGAGCACAGCCGCTGACCTGGAAGGTGTCCAGGGGTGCGATTACCTTAGCGTTCTGGACCTGTCTCATAACAGGATTGAGGATCCTGCTGTCCTGGATATCTTATCCGAGATGAAATCTCTGGTAAGTGACGTTAGATTTAAAATGAAGTATGAAGATGCCAAAATACAGTTCAGTACATCTAAGAACAGCTAATCATTTAATTGTTAACTTGCTATGGGAAATTTAAGGGGAGAAGGGGCCCAAATCGTAGAATTTTTGAAGAAATATTATTCCATCAATAATGTACAAGTACAGTACCCCAATTTGGGCCAACTACATGAGATTATAAATTTTAGGTACCTAAATGTCACAATTTTGCCCTCATAATTTTTACCTCAATGAAGTTGAGGTTATAAAATGGGAACTTTCTGTTAACTTTTGTGCCAAATACAACTTCAAGTTTAATAAACTGGAAAAATATTTGAAATTGGATTTTAAAGTTTCATACTATTGTTGTTGCAAACAAGTGATGTCTTCATGTTCCAGGCCTATTTTCTATTAATAATACAAAAATTGATGTATTAATTTTTAGCTCAATGATGACTACGTCCTTGAAGTTATAAAGTAGGACGCAGTCAAATCTGGAAAATATGCGCTGATGTGTAAATATTTGCCTACAGCTGACTCACACTAGGGAAATGACAAGACACCAAGGAGGTACCACTTTGTTTACACTACAGTGCACAATATACTCCTATGTTGTATGGACAGCATGGAATACTATCCCTAGCTGTCAATCACCCTCGCTCCTTATCTTTCAGTGCCTGACTGACTTGTCTTCATTGTTGCAATGTAAAACAAATTTGCAGCTCTGGAGTCTTTTTCAATCTAAGATTGAGCAAATGACAAAAAAATAAATATTGATTTATGAAACTTTTTGCTTTTACTTGAAAATTGAAATTAACAACTGTCATCTTCTGAAAGAGTGGGGGACTGAAGCTTCTTTCTCCTGGTATTTTGGGGGAATGAGATTCCCCCCTCCCCTCTCAAAAAAAGAGGAAATTTAACAACAAAAATGAAAATGCAACGTTAGTAGGAGATATCTTGTTAATTATCTTATGAATGATACAAATATTTGTATTTTTAAAACTTATTGCTGGAGGGGCCTGAAGTGTACTTCCTTGGATTCCATTGGGAAAGTTTCCTGAAGTTCTGTGGATTTTTCCCTTTCTTAAGGAAAGTAAACTGCTTTTAGCCAACAAAAATAAGAACATTGCCAGTTAAATAGTGAGACAAGTATTGTCAGTAGGAAAGATTGGAATATTGTTTTCTCTAAAAAAGTGTTGTGAGGGGGATTCCTGCGAATCCAGTGGGCAATCCTTCAATTTCCACAGGTTTTTCTTTTTCTGGAGGATTTTTTTTTTTTTTTTTTAGCTAACACATGTGTAGACAGAGAATTATCTCCAAACAGCTTTGGTTTTGACATCAGCTGCTTCCAGCTGATTTTACACATTTTAATGGAAAATAACTTAGTCTTTTGGATTGGGGGCATGGTCTCATAAAACAGGCATGTGTGAAAGCCTTGCTTATTGTTTAGTTTCACATCCTTGGTTGCACATCACATGTATGATTGGAGCATTTTCAGACAAACTAATTGAAAGAAAGGATATACAATGTTAGAGTATAATCAATTGCAATATTGGAAAGAACAAACTGTTTATAAAATACTATTAAACGATGGTAGACCATAGATATATCTTTGTATGCAAAACCTGCCTTGAAAATTGCAACTCCCCACTTCGTCTTCCTTTGATATCATCTTTACTACTGTTTTGAACCATAAACACTTTATCACTGTTTTGTGGCAAAGTTGAGCTTCAACATCATTGATGTTCTTGTGAGCTACTGTAGTGAGCTCTGATGATGTGCACTATTTTGATAAACACTTTTGAACCACTTTGATAAACACTTTTGAACCACTTTGATAAACACTTTTGAACCACTTTGATAAACACTTTTGAACCACTTTGATAAACACTTTTGAACCAAATGCAACATTTCAGGGACTAAAATATGGGAGGCATATTTACCTACACATAAGCTAGGATAAATAATTGAATTCAGTATATTCAGCATACTGATCTAATGCTTCAGCCTATGGTGAGTTATGGCGTTGCAGGTTTCCTTACAAAAAAACTGACCAGGGAAATGGTGGTCCTCTACTTTACCTGGTTGTGTTTTATCAATGAAATACATAAGGATTTTTCACCTTTTCCATGGTTGTCTGACAAGAGCGCGTTTAGAACTATTTGTGTGTTTTCCCATGTTTGACAACCATTGGTTGGTTGGACTACAATAACCACCATTCCCAAGGCTTATTTGACACTCATTTCTTCTATACTGTATTTTCCTTATAAAAACCAACACTTTGACCACCATGATGTGGGGAAAGGTAGTTTTCTAGGGAAATCTGATCAAGGTAGGAAAAGGTGGGAAACTATAGTCTACCCACCACATAAAAGATTGGAAATGGTTGTCAAAAATGAAAGTGTTGTTAATGTATGCTAATGGTTGTCATATAAGGGTAAAATATGGGTTAAAAGGGTAGGATATAGCAAGGGTGATTTTCATTGTAATATGAAGGTTTTGGTGGTGAAAAGTGGAAATTCGAACAAATCTGTGGTCGTTTTTTTTTTTGTAAGGGTTTAGTGAAAAATGCAAAACAATGTTTGAAGGTGACAGTATTTTGAAATGGTGACTAAACTGGAACTAGTACTTAGTGCATATGATGTCATACATGCTTAGTGTCCTACTATAGGCTTGAAGTAGTAGTTAGTGCATATGATGTCATACATGCTTAGTGTCCTACTATAGGCTTGAAGTAGTAGTTTGTGCATATGATGTCATACATGCTTAGTGTCCTACTATAGGCTTGAAGTAGTAGTTTGTGCATATGATGTCATACATGCTTAGTGTCCTACTATAGGCTTGAAGTAGTAGTTTGTGCATATGATGTCATACATGCTTAGTGTCCTACTATAGGCTTGAAGTAGTAGTTAGTGCATATGATGTCATACATGCTTAGTGTCCTACTATAGGCTTGAAGTAGTAGTTTGTGCATATGATGTCATACATGCTTAGTGTCCTGCTATAGGCTTGAAGTAGTAGTTTGTGCATATGATGTCATACATGCTTAGTGTCCTACTATAGGCTTGAAGTAGTAGTTTGTGCATATGATGTCATACATGCTTAGTGTCCTACTATAGGCTTGAAGTAGTAGTTTGTGCATATGATGTCATACATGCTTAGTGTCCTACTATAGGCTTGAAGTAGTAGTTTGTGCATATGATGTCATACATGCTTAGTGTCCTACTATAGGCTTGAAGTAGTAGTTTGTGCATATGATGTCATACATGCTTAGTGTCCTACTATAGGCTTGAAGTAGTAGTTTGTGCATATGATGTCATACATGCTTAGTGTCCTACTATAGGCTTGAAGTAGTAGTTTGTGCATATGATGTCATACATGCTTAGTGTCCTACTATAGGCTTGAAGTAGTAGTTTGTGCATATGATGTCATACATGCTTAGTGTCCTACTATAGGCTTGAAGTAGTAGTTTGTGCATATGATGTCATACATGCTTAGTGTCCTACTATAGGCTTGAAGTAGTAGTTTGTGCATATGATGTCATACATGCTTAGTGTCCTACTATAGGCTTGAAGTAGTAGTTAGTGCATATGATGTCATACATGCTTAGTGTCCTACTATAGGCTTGAAGTAGTAGTTTGTGCATATGATGTCATACATGCTTAGTGTCCTACTATAGGCTTGAGGTAGTAGTTTGTGCATATGATGTCATACATGCTTAGTGTCCTACTATAGGCTTGAAGTAGTAGTTGTGCATATGATGTCATACATGCTTAGTGTCCTACTATAGGCTTGAAGTAGTAGTTTGTGCATATAATGTCATACATGCTTAGTGTCCTACTATAGGCTTGAAGTAGTAGTTTGTGCATATGATGTCATACATGCTTAGTGTCCTACTATAGGCTTGAAGTAGTAGTTTGTGCATATGATGTCATACATGCTTAGTGTCCTACTATAGGCTTGAAGTAGTAGTTTGTGCATATGATGTCATACATGCTTAGTGTCCTACTATAGGCTTGAAGTAGTAGTTAGTGCATATGATGTCATACATGCTTAGTGTCCTACATGTGCATTATGCTTAGTGTCCTACTATAGGCTTGAAGTAGTAGTTTGTGCATATGATGTCATACATGCTTAGTGTCCTACTATAGGCTTGAAGTAGTAGTTGTGCATATGATGTCATACATGCTTAGTGTCCTGCTATAGGCTTGAAGTAGTAGTTTGTGCATATGATGTCATACATGCTTAGTGTCCTACTATAGGCTTGAAGTAGTAGTTTGTGCATATGATGTCATACATGCTTAGTGTCCTACTATAGGCTTGAAGTAGTAGTTAGTGCATATGATGTCATACATGCTTAGTGACCTACTATAGGGTTAAAGTAGTGAGTTACCACCTCAATACAATGCTATGCGACTTCCGATGGCTTCCGATGGCTGCCAACTTCTCTCCTTACTTTGTAAACATGAAAAACTTAGTCCTCCGTATTAAGTAGACGATCCCGAAATCAAAAGATGACATCACAGCGTAAAACTTATTGTTAAAAATGTACTAAAAATTGTTATTTTCTTGAATTTTTGGCCCGTGGTCTTTTACAGTGAAATTCCTGCGTAGAACTGAATTTTCTACGCTAAGCATTGTTACACATTTTTGAGTATACACAAGTTAGAGAAAGAGCAACACGGGCGAGAAAATTCCAGGGACATTTTTCACGGGCGTACATGTATATAAGGGTAAGAATTGGATTGCACTATTTGAATGTTGCAATTTCAACATGTATAACGCCATATGCGTACATATGTGCCACAACGGTAAGATATTCAAAGCATTGCGCATGCTAATTTAGAGGCATGATACATTTTATTTGTGCATGCACATGTACATGCAGCCGGCATTACATGTATTGTTAAGAGCGTTTCACAATTTTAAAGAAGAAAAAAAAACAGAGAAAAATTGTTTGTTTTTTTGTTTTTTTCCTGCTAATTTTTACCATTTATCGTTGTCATATTTTTCCAACTTTTACAATTACAACTGGAAACAAACTGAAATTTGTTTAATTTTTTCAGTGAGAAGGAGGTTGACTTTGATATCGAAAATAACTGCTCCCAGAAAAATCTGGGAACTTTTCTTGTAGACGTGTTTAATCCCATTGACTTTTGATTAGTGTGTGGAGTAACTTTTTCAATGGACATGGACACATACCCAAATTGGTAGATTTGGAGATCTGCTCTATTTGGGTATGTGGACATGTACTTGTGGACGTGTACTTACCCATTTGAACGTGTACTTACCACTTACTCATGTGGACGTGTACTTACCCATGTAGACGTGTACTTACCCATGTGGACGTGTACTTGTGGACGTGTACTTACCCATGTGGACGTGTACTTACCCATGTGAACGTGTACTTACCCATGTGGACGTGTACTTACCCATGTGGACGTGTACTTGTGGACGTGTACTTACCCATGTGGACGTGTACTTACCCATGTGGGCGTGTACTTACCCATGTGGGCGTGTACTTACCCATGTGGACGCGTACTTACCCATGTGGACACGTACTTGGGTTGAAATGGTCTCCCCGTTGCTTGTGTTGTTACGCATTCTATTATCTTTAACCTAGCTTTCAGTATTTGTTAAATATTGACCTATTTTCATTTATCCCAGAGGGTGCTTGTTCTGATGGGGAATCCAGTCGTCAAATACATCAAGATGTACCGCAAGACCATGATCTTAAAATGTGTAAGTATGCTTTTCCAATACAAGTCCCCACAGGCAAATAAGCCAAGCAAAAACAAAATTGGGAGTTGGGGGAGGGGGAGGGGGAGGTGAAAAGAGTAGTCCCTGATTACTAAATTGTTCTGTATTTCTCTTAAAATCTGGCTTTATAAAAAAAAAAAAAGCATATTGAATATTGGTGGCAAAAAATCACAACATACAAGGGAAATTACTTTGGTAACCTCTTCTTGCTTTCTTGGGCCTTCTTGACTACCCCTTCTGTCCAGATGCATGCATTCATCAATTTTGCTCAAATTTCAAGGACTTTTCAGTTTTAGGGAGTGGGGGTAGCTAGAGATGGAGGGGGGGGGGGCATATTCTGTCCAACTTCCTCCATTCTATATGCCCATGCCAATCCATTGGGTAGCCAGACCTAGAAATTTGGCACGAGCCTTACAAAATTTTAAGGGGGGACAAATTTGGCTAGGGGCCTTTGTCTTTTTAATCTACCCGTTTAACAGGCAGACCTTGGAGACGGGGCGAGGTGCAGACATTTCTACCTGCTTAACAGGCCGACCGTGGAGATGGGGCGTAGGGGGGGGGGGGAGCTTTAACCTCAATTTCTGCTATGCCAAAAAAACAGGAGGGATACCTTTATGGAACATGGATGGGGGCCATGCAGGACATAGTATAAAATATATTCCATATGGTATGCATGAAGGGCTATATCATGCATGATTATTTGACTCTGCCTTTTTTCTTATTCAACAGGTCATTTGCATATAAGTTATTATAACTTTCATACATAGATTCATATATAGTGTGCTCAATCAGGGACTGATAGCTGCCATTTGGGACATGGGGTGAGACTTGGGACATGGGGGAGCCTAGGATGCCATGTGGGGATGTGATGGGGTATGGGACATGAGGTGAGATGGGGTGGGATGCCATTTGGGACATGGGGTAGGATGCCATGTGGGACATGGGGTGGGATACCATGTGGGACATGGGGTTAGATGCCATGTGGGACATGAGGTGAGATGCCATGTGGGACATGGGGTAAGGTGTCATGTGGGATATGGGTTAGGATGCCATGTGGGACATGGGGTGGGATACCATGTGGGACATGGGGTGAGATGCCATGTGGGACATGAGGTGAGATGCCATGTGGGACATGAGGTGAGATGCCATGTGGGATATGGGGTGGGATACCATGAGGGACATGGGTTAGGATGCCATGTGGGACATAGGATAGGAGGCTATGGGGACATGGAATGTGGGACATGGAATGTGGGACATAAAGTAGGATGTCATTGGGACATTGGGAGGGATACCAAGTGAAACATATGGTGGGATCTAATGTGGGAGGACATAAGATGGGATGCCATGTGAGATATCAGGTGGGAAGCCACTGATGCGGGACATGAGGGAGGATGCAATTTGAGACATTGGGAGAGATGCCATGTGGGACTTAGGGAGGGATGCCATGTGAGACATAATGTTGGATTAATGTGGGACATAGGATGGGATCCATGTGGGACATAGGGTGAGATGCCATGTGGGTCATAGGGTGGGATGCCATGTGGACACATGGTGGAATGCCATGTGGGACATAATGGTGGAATGCCATGTGGCACATAATGGTATGGTGGAATGCCATTTGGGAGATATGGTGGAGTGCTATGTGGGATGGGATGTAATGTGGAACATATGGTGGAAAGCCATGTAGGAGATATGGTGGAATGCCAGGTGGGAAAACGGATGAGATGGGATGTCATGTGGAACATGGGGTCACGATATGGTGGAATGCCATGTAGCACAAGGGACTGGGTGTCATGTTGGACATGGGGTGGGATGCCATGTGGCACATGGGATGCCATGTGGGACTAAGTGTGAGATGCCATTTTTATAATTGGCTGTGTCATATATATTGGTGTCAATTTGCATGGGCATGCAAACTATGACTGTATTTACTGTTTTAGTTCTACTTGTGACCATATGTGAAGTATATATACATGTGCCACCTGAGCAGTTGCCTTTTTTCAGAATTTTTGTAGTGCAGGTATCAAAAATCCAATCTCTCATACTGCTGGTCTCAAAAAATTTGCATATTTTCATACTGCAGGTTTTCAAAATTATCTATTTCTGTACTGCAAGTATCAAAAATCACTTATTTTCATACTGCAGGTACTGTATCAAAATCATAAACTGTCATACTGCAGATACCAAAAAATCTCTCATACTGCAGTCCAATTTTGAAATTTGGGGCGGCACATACCCATTACATTAGTATGGAAGTGCCCCTTCCCCCTCCCTTGGTTAAAAAGTAAGGGTTTTGAATATATCTCTTGCACCCAGCATAGCTAAAAGTTGCTGTAAGAAACATACAAATCTTATCCTGTTTTCTCAGTCATTCAGTTTTTGGATCCACCTGTGTTTTCAAATCGATTTACCTTTTCCTCCTACAGAAACAGCTGACGTACCTTGATGACAAACCTGTCACCCCTAGAGAGAGAGCATGCACCGTAGCGTGGTGAGTTGTGGCATTCAAAAAAAAGATAAACAATACCTCAATTAGTGATTACACTATGGTGGAGGGGGGGGGAGGGTGATTGTAGTTAACTTCTCTCATGTTCCTCCTCCCCCTATGACACTGGGTGTTTCTCAAAATTCAGAACAGACACACCTAGTATATGACCATACGATGGCTCAAATTTCCCATATTAAAGGAATATTCCCATGTTTTTTCGTAACAAAGAGAACATTTTTAGAAACAATTTAGTACAAAAATCATGTTGATATGTTATTCCTTCCAGGAGGTATTCAAATTGAAAGGTTCACAAAAAATGCCAATAAACAAATAGAAAAAGGCTCAGTTATGACATCACAGCAACACATTCTACCACAAAGTTTATGTATTTTATTATAATCTATCATCCTTATTAGTAAAACCTGCTAGAAAAATAAATTGATGAAAGTTAGGTATTTATATACATTGCCAAATATACCTGACTTCAATAACTTATGGAAAATTGTTTCTAATTGTACAGAAACAACCACTTAACGTTCAAAGAAATACATCAAGATTTGCGATGGAATTGCCTCTAAGACATCAAACACGAATTCATCATACTGTAAAAAACTTTAAAATGCAATTGGGAAATCTTTAAAAATCCATATCTCCTGAACGGAATATAATATCAACCTGATTTTTGCACCAAATTGGCTCTAAATGTATGCTTTTTTAAATAAAATACCAAATTAGCTCTAAATGTATGCTCTCTCAAATGAAATACCAAATTGGCTCTAAATTTATGCTTTTTTAAATAAAATACCAAATTGGCTCTTAATGTATGCTCTTTCAAATAAAATACCAAATTGGCTCTTAATGTATGCTCTCTCAAATAAAAGTTTACAAAAAACCCATGGGAATAATTCTTCAATGGACTCCATTGTGCTAGTTCTCCTATTGCTCCGAGGTTGTTTATGAAGTAAGTGTTATGTAATGTATCATTGTATGAAGTCCCTATTGCATGGGCTGATTGTCATGTTAATTAGGGCAGGTGGTCTCATTATTAGCAGCAGTAAGTTTGTGATTATGATTTAGCAGAACAACATTTTAGCAACAAAAAAATTTGCGTAGCCAAAATTTGCCGGGTTTATATTATAGAGGGATTTCATCACATGACTTTAAGTCAACTGGACTCCATTTTGCAGGGCAGCGGCGTTGTTGCGTTTCACGTGTCTTCACACAGTCACATCACACGTACAACAAACATACTGCATGCTAACCTACCAGTACCAGTTTAGCGAATTTTGCTGATTGCAATTTTTTGTTCGCTTCCGATTTTTCTTCATATCTTCCTTAAGTAAGTTATATTTTTACCGGGCATATGAACAGTAATTTTACGCCATTTGATTGTTCACTATACTCAGACAAAGCCTACATACTTGATCGTACAACAGAAACCCACTTCGAACGTTGATCAGGATTAGATGGAAATCGAGAAAATGTCTTTTTTTTTCCCCCGCACACATCTATTAGTGCAACCAACGGCACAGCAAGATTATAGCATAATTATTTTACAAAAATAATCTGATATAACAACATCCAAACGTATGTAAGTCTAATTTCTAATTAAGTGTACAGCAGATGACAGTTGTTTTTACCGACAAAATGGCGATGTAAACAAAGTTACATGACTTCATGACGGCAGCTGAAACATCCCAATAGGCATATGATATTTATTCCCCTGAGATGCAGAGCTGCTGTCGTTAGTCCCACTTTTGATTTTATTGATTATCACGAAAATTATAGACAATTCCATAGAATGTGTTTAATGGCAATTTGAGCAGGCACTTTTTGTCACTTTGTATTGTAGTGAAACGTATATCAAGGTAATAACAAATTTTGTAGTAGAACTTATATTATACTACATGGAAAAATATTTTCTGTCCATCGAGCTAGAAATATAAAGGGCAATGCCAATTATATATTAATCTCTGTGACATTTAGTTTTTGTTTTACTTTTAAGGTCAAAGGGCGGAAGAGAGGCGGAGAAGGCAGAACGGGAGCGGTGGATCAATAGGGACCGACAAAAGATTCAAGATAGCGTAAATGGTAAGCAGTCGAGCCATTTTTCTGCTTTTCTTTTCCTCTTCTGAATTACTGGAGACCTGAAAAAATTGTATGTCACATTGGTGCCATGGTCCGCTATACTTTCCATCTGTTGTTAAAACCCAAGTGTTTCAGTCCATAAATCTGAAGATCTTTCCAAGTGTTTTGTTCCATGTATAGCCTAAACTAACCTAACCTCACCTAAACCTAACTCTAACCTATAAAAATGAATACAAAATTATTAATAATTAATTATGAATTTCTATGCTCTAACTTAACTGGACGCTCTAACTTAACTGGACGCTCTAACCTAACTGGACGCTCTAACCTAACTGGACGCTCTAACCTAACTGGACTAAAACACTTCTGGAATGAAACACTTCTTATCTAACCTGAGCCTATATTTTCCACCCCTGGATAGGACAATAACACTTTTTGAAATTTAATATTAATTAAGTTTTCTTTATTTGATCTAAAACAGCATTGTCTGAAGTGAGACGTAAAGCAGAGGCTGCACGGAAGGAGAGAGAGGAGAGAGGCGGGGAGCAGGTAAGAAAATATTTGCAGCAGTTTTATTTCTCCAATTTTGATTTTTGTTATATTTCAAAACCATTTCAAGGACTGGGTAGCTAAAAAGTTTTCATTTTAAAGGTCTATGAATGAGAAGGAGCATTTAATTCTTAACGCAACAGTCTCTAAATCTTGTTAATAGCACGTAAAGTTTTGAATTATGACTGTTTAAAGTTTTAGCGATCTGCAGTTAATGCATAATTTATGTTTAATTTGTGATGTATGACCTGGCGGTAGCTGAAAAGCTTTATGTAATTCTTTATATTTCCTTCGTAAATTTCAGTTCCTGAAAATGATGACAAAGTCTATTTCTTGCTAGATTTTGGTTAAGTTTATATTTTGTCTAAATTTAATTTTTTAATTTAATTTTTAATTTAAATAAGTTTAAATTTTGGGTCAAAGTTTATATTTTTTCCCACTGTTCCAACGGAATAGCATTTTAAATCTACTACTCCGTCTCATATTTCACTATTCCTGTTTTGTTTTTTCTCAAAACAGCAATAACACAGGTATTGAATTTAATTTTGGGGTTTAACAATTTCAAAGATCTGTCAGCTGCACTAATTACGGTATAACTTCTTTTCCAGCATATTTTTTTAGAGCTGTGAATGTTTACTGATTTTACTAAACGTGTACACGCAAATAAAACCATGAAAAGTGTATTTCTACAATATAAATCATCATTTTTATGGAAAATGGGCATGGAATTTAGTTTACAAAGAGCAGAAAAGTTCCCTTCAATGTCATTTAATCTTAACATCGTGTATTTTTTTTGGCGCACTCTCTAAAGGCTTTTAGTGAAAATCTTGCATACTGTGATTTCTTGCCGTAAGCAAATGTAAAAACTACGCCACGGAAATACTGTTCATATCAGTCCTCTGGAAAAAATGGCAGCGATATTTGCGCAGCATGCAAAATTTTACCTCTCTTGAAAAAATTCTTGTTTGTTTATTTTGCAATATTTTTTCTTCCTTGCAAAATTAATTTGACTCATCAGGTACAGTAATATTTACATGTGAATGTACTGACCGCCACAATTTACGTAGTTTGTCCGGTATTTTTTTGGTCAATTTTCCTGCTTTTAAAACAGTTCTTGTTATTGTTAGTTTTACTGTCAGACTGTTTACTGTTGCACATCACGGTGCATATCACAATGATTTTTTTTTTTGCTATCCCAGCGGAATTCTAAAAAATAGAATGATTTGGTATTCTGTTCAAGATTTTACTATTTTCGAGCCCTGCATAATGGTCAACACTTGGAAATGTTTGTTTGAAATTCTGTTATAGTTTTCACAAATTTTTGACTAGCAATCCAAAAAACAAAAGGGTTAACAAAAGGAAATAGGAGCTTCTGCCCTGTCATACATCACAAAAGAACAAAAGTTTACATATTTTGGCCTGAAAATTCAAAATACTCTAAAATGGTCAATTATTAATAGATTTGGATGAAATATTTTGCTATTTTCATCATTTTTCATGGATTTTAAATCAGTTTTGCTGCTACACGTCCATATACCTTTAAAGGGTAAGTTCCGTCTCATGTTTGATATAATCCTTATTTCATATGATAGAGGATTAGAATCTAGACCACCTACTAAAAACAGTGAGTCAAAATCTCATTCCTGTCTCAAGTTATCTATCTTTACAGTCAAGACATGGAGGCTGCCATTTTGCTCAATTCTGTATTGAAATCTTGTGATGACATTATTTCCCCAACAAACACCAAGAAATGTAATGTATTTCTTTATAACTGTATGTTATGTTTTTATTTGAAAATTATGTGATGCAAAGATTTAATAGCATGTTTTGACATTTTCATTTGTACACAAAAATGTCCTTGACCCTTACAAAAGCAAAACAATTTTTCATAAGCTAGAAAACTTGAGATAGATTATAAAGTAATACAAAGCATTCCAACATCCTGCTGGGCTGATGACATCATAATCTGCATGTTTTGAAACCAAGATGGCAGCTGCCATGGTACTATTTAGTAGTAGCATTAAAGTTTTTAATATTTACAAAAGATGTGTTAGATTGCTTCGGGAGGTATGAAACTTGGTCATTACATTTGTTATTTTTAATTCTATCACATGAAATAAGGTTTATGTCAGACTTTATGTCTCCTTTAAAATTAGAGTAAAAGAGCGGTAATAAAAGTATTTAAATTCTATATTCTGTGATGGAGATGTTATTCAAGATTAAAAGTGCCATACCCGCCTTAGAATAGGTCACACCCACCTCACTCACTCTTACCTCCTTACTGACCCCCCCCCCCTCCTCCCACCTCTTTGCAACAATTGCCATTACACCCTCACAGTCCATTACATTCTCCTTGCTTGCCCCCTGTACAACCTTCCCAGAGCTTCCCTCGCTGCCCACAACTCAGTGGCCGAGCTCTTCCAAAAAAAAACCTCCGGATAAAATTATCTCCTTCCTTCATCATGCTTTCCTCTACAACCATATTAAGTCCTCCTTCCCCACCCCTTCTCTCTCTCTACATTATTTTTCCACCCATACACCTCCTCTCTCGATCCCAGCTTTCTGGCTTTTAGTTCTCATGTTTCTCTCAATCTCCCCCTGTTTACTCTCCTTCCTACCTCTGAAATGATCTAACCTCTCAGGCACAATTTGACCCTTGTTGTCATGGTGCCGTTAAGCCCTCATCAAACAAACAAATAAACATCATCAGATTTTGAAAGAAATGATTGAAACCAGAGGTAACACTAGAATTCAACAACTTCTTTGAAAGTCTTTATAGATTTGATTAAAACATTTTCTGAGATGTTGCGACTACAAGGATTATTTCATTGGTCAAGAAAGATCATCGTAAATGAAAGAGGACATTATAGGAAACAGGGTGAAGAAAGAATTCAAAAATTTAATTTCGTTAAGGTATTCAAATTTGAATTAATGTCTCAGAGTTACAAATAAGCCACACCTACCATAGCAATGCAGTAACTAAGGGAGGGGGGGGGGGGCACACAAACTTCAAATCCGCAATTGTATACTCGTATATGACCAACAATTTGATATTTTGATGTTCGTGAAGCCTGCGGCAAACTTTGATTCTTTTATGACACTTCTCCGGGTCTTTAGAGTTTTTAGCAAATGGGATAAACAAAATTAAGTTTGCTAACTTTTGTGGGTAACAGCAATCAGATTTACAAAGCCTGCAGCGGGCCCGTAAGCGCAATTTTTGTTCACCATTTTGCCGTCACTCAGTCTGTGTGTGCAGAAATTAGTTTTGTGCAGTAAATTGCATTGACTACATGAGCATGTGCCACTAGCTAAGCTGTACTGTACCAGTACCACGTAGGATGTTTACTCTACTTAGTTACAGAGATTTTGTTGCTATGCAAATTCATGTGGTGATTGGTTAAAAAAGCTGTCAATCATCAAACCCAGAGAGGTTAATTCTGTCTCATTTGAATAGAAATGACTGAAATCAGACTAGTTGTGACATCACATCCTGAGTCTTTCTGTATTCTATTATATTGTTTTAAAAATAGTTTAGCTAATGTTGTCTCTACAAGTCGATAGTCATGTTAACCACCAAATCGACCAAACTGTCAATAAAGGGCTCACCTAAAATAAAAATCAATGGGGGAGCTATTGTTATGGTCGATAGAAGAAAAACACGATTTTTCATGATTTTGACAAGAAAACGTACATACAGTACCTCAATTGAAAACTCCTGAGAAATCTAATTATTGTCCGATTTGTCGTGATATTTCAGCAAAGCAAAAAAATCCCCACCCCTAAAATGGCTGAAAACAAGGTATTTTTATGGAAAAAATTAGGCCTTAATGTTACGCCATGAAAGTACCTATTGCGCGAAAATGACATCTTCACATAATACAGTGGGTACTTTCATAACGTCACATTTTTTCCTCGTTTTCAGCCATTCCGGTTTGTGGATTTTTATTGATTTTTTGCTGAAATATTATGTCAAATCGGACAATAATTACAATTCTGGGGGTTTTCAGTTGAGGTACGTGCAATTTTTATCGAAATCATGAAAAATCGTGTTTTCTCCAATTAACCGTAACGATAGTGCCCCTATGGACTGGATTTTTATTTCGGGTGAGCCCAATAATCTCTTTCTACAGCCGCTATTTAAAAAGAGGTGCTGTGGCTCAGTGGTTAAGGAGTCATGGTCATATTCGAGAGGTACCGAGTTCAATTCCCGTCGTGAGCTCTGTATTGTGTCCTTGAGCAAGACACTTTACTCTACTTGCTTCAGTCCACTCAACTGTAAAATGAGTAGCAGCACTGCTGGGGAGTTAATCTGTGATGGACTGGTGTCCCATCCAGGGGGAGTCATGTACTCTCATCTACTTGCGCACCAGCACTGCTGGGGAGTTAATCTGTGATGGACTGGCATCCCATCCAGGGGGAGTCATGTACTCTCATCTACTTGCGCCATGGAAACCAGGGATAAGCACCGGCTCAATATGCCTAATGGCTCGGATGGATTTAGCTTTTTCAACAGCAGCTATTTACATGGACATTTTTTTCTTATTCACATCTCCAAATTTTTCAAAATCTTTACAGGACAAGAAACCATTTGTGATCAGAGATCCTGAGACCTACATACATGAACCACCAGAGGACGAACCTCAGTGGACGTTTGATGTGACCAAAGGGAGGTCAGATGAAGAAATGACCAGCCCTGGTGAGTCAGTGTTTAATGTATGCCATAGTATTATTGTTTGGGTAAGGGGGGGGGTGCAACTGCAATAAAGGGGCAGCCACCCACCCTTATTGAGCCTGGCCTGGGCCCTATAAAGGGGTCCTGTGAGAAAATTATAACATTATACCTGTGTACCATAGGGGTCTGCAGGGCCCCACTTTTCCCCGGCCCATAGGGCCCTAGCTACCCCACTGGTCACTAAAAGATACTATTGTTTTTTCCAGCCTGGTCGACCAATCACACATACTGTTAGACTTATGTAAATTTTAAATGCTGTCATGACTTATGATCTTTGCCCCTATGTGGTACAGCTGTCCACCCCCCCCCCCCCCCTCTCACCCACACACCCCTCATACACTCATTTACCAAACTAAAAAACTCACCAGGGCTGGTCATCTCTCCATATGACCTCCCTTAGGCCACATTAAATAACCACCTAGGTTCATTTTTATCTCTTTTATTTTATTGATATATATCTTAATGTAGAACAGACCGACCCCTACCCTGCCCGTAGAAATAATAATCTTCTCCCACCACTGCACAAAATACAACTCACCAGGGCTGGTCATCTCTTCATCTGACCACCCTTTGGCCACACCACGTGATTGCTGAGGATCATATTCATTATTTTATTGGCATGTAATGCTTGCCCCTCCTGCTCCATTTAGTTATGCCACTGTGAGTGACGCATTCAACAGTCACAATGTCAAAGATGCTGAATACTATTATCATTACATGAAATAAGCAAACCCATTACTAAAGGCACTGCTTGAATATTTTACCTGCAATTTTGAAGCCATAAATTAAGCACATCATTTCACAAGATTAACTTTGCATCGTAACATTGAGTTATAAATAGTTCTATGCTCATAGCTCATTTCACCTTTCCCCAGCAGCAAAGACAAGCAATGCCAGCGTTGATTACGATTACTACTTATATTACAAAGGATTGCCATTATATTCAGATGTGTGTCACTAAAAATACCATGTAACGCCAGTGGGAGTAGTTGTTATCTTGAAGGAGCCTTGGAGAGGTGAAACTGTATACAGTTTTGCGGTTTGAGAAACAAAAAAATATATAACTTTTTCTTTGACCGGCCCTGCTCCATTTGAGGGCAGGTTGAGATGTTCCTGGTTTTCAGCAGAGCCATTTCTAAAGCATTGTGTATATGTTACAACAAGCAAACCTTCTGTTTAACATGTATGAAAACTTCTACAATGATGCTTAAAAAAATAGTTTATTTCTTCTGTCTCAAATGCCGCAATAATATGTATATGAGAGATGTATGACATGAAGTCACAAGGATTTATGTACAGTATGTTGGGCACATTCAGGCAAAAAAATATGTTTTCCTTTAAAATAATATTCTTAACCAATCACAGGTGTCACAATGATATAGGTATAAAGGGAGATTTTTGAGAAGAAAATCCCATTCATTTCAGTAGTTACAAAATCAAGTGCCATGATGATATTTATATGAGTGATTTGTCATAATGATGTCATATATAGTTGAAAGATCTTTTTTTTCCAAATTGGTCTTTTTGGCCAATCACGGGCATCACAATGAAATAGATATAGGGAGATTTTCTGGAAAAAAATCTCATTTGTTTTTCCAGTCACAAGTGTCACCATGATAATTATATGAGAGGTTTGTCACAACAAGAAGGAAACAAAAGTTTCCTTCAACATATTATTTTTTGCCAGTCATGGCGTCACAATGATACCCCATTACTTTTCAGTCAATTTTTCTTATTAATGTTTTTTTTTTTTTTGTGTTCCCCAGAGTCATCACCAAGATGTACAGCAGGTGTAACCACCAGCAACCACGATGAGAAAATCAACATTGATGTAAGTAAGATTAAGTCTAAAAACCTCGCAATACATTTTGTGTCATAAGCCCAGACAAAATATAAAATCTGTCGGGGTCTATAATGCTCACAACAGAAACCACAATCCAGCACAAGCAATTAGCAATTACATTAGGGATTTCCACACACTTTACCTCACTTTCCATGGTCATAATCTGACATAAACAGATTTCACTGCAGCTGCACTGACTTTCACACTCAACACAAGGACAAAAGTATTCCCACGTGGTTAATGTGTCTGACTTAAGGTAATAATTTACAAATAGGATGGTATTTAACAGTGAAGGTTTTGTTTGTTTATTGATGAGTGATTTTAAGTGATGTTTTTGTTCAAACTTGTAGGTTTTGGACTGAAAATCCATTGCGACAGATTTTCATCAGGAAATAAATGTGCATAAATTGCAAGTTTTACTCAATTGAGATTTTGTTGTCATCATTTAACCTTATGGCAAAGACGACAGTCATTACACCCCCCCCCCCCCCCCTTCCCAACAAAGTTGAAGGGGTTATGTTTTCGCCTCTTGTTTGTTTGTCATCGACAGTGTTTTTTCCAACAAAAATGGCTATGTAAACAAAGTCATGTGACCTTGTGATGTCAGCAGAAACACCCTTATTACAGTCTGAACAATATCCCCATGGTGATGAAAAGTGACCTTGCAGTGTGATGTCATAATTGCAGATCAAAGATAATAACCTCTGCCAATGAAGTTGGATGGAGGTTATGTTTTCACCTCTGTTTGTTTGTTTGTCTGTTTGTTTGTCTGGTGATTGGATTTTGTATAAATTTGGTGTGTGGGTTTGTTACTGCTCAAGGAAGAAGTGATTAAAATGTGGGGCTTATTGGAACAGGGGGGAGATAGGTGGGGATATTTTAGGGCAAGATTTAGTTGAAACTTCCCAATGAAATATGCTGAACAATGAACTCATGCCATGAAAGAACAGCCATACAATCAATGTTCTGGACTCAAGTGAAGTGGCTTCTGGTATCAAAGAAATCAAGGCAATTGGTTTCTGCCATGAATGAAAATGATGGAATGTGAATCTACCCTGTATAGAGCTCAAACAATGAATGCTTAGCCTGAATTACACTAAAAAAATAATGAAGCTCACGTGTTTAGAATGTAAATGGCAGTACAGATCAACAGTGAGAAAGAGATTGTTTGGGTTTATAACTTGGTGGGTCGAGGCTTTCTTCGGTAGATTGTATTCCGGTGGGGAATGGACAGGGGGCTGAGGTATGCGCTCTGCAGAGTGCTATAATTCTAGTTAATTATTTTGACGAGAGGAGCCATAGCTGGGCTGCAAATAATTGCAATGTCTTACAAATTATAACTCGCTCTCAACAATGTCCAGTCATAGAGGCCTGCAATTTCTTTGCTTACTTTGTTTCACTTTAGTCAGATTTTAATTGATTTTGTTCCATTAATTTTTATTTGATATGCATGGAGGCATGTCCCCTATAAATCCCATTCGCATGCCCTTTTTTTTGTAAGCATCTCAGAAATGAGATTTTAAGTGAGTCGGAAAGCTTTGCTCTGCTGCAGATTGATGTTGAGATCGGCCTAAAATTATTCTCTTCCCTGGCCCTAACAATGGTTATGCAGCCCTATATAGAAGAAACTAATTAATGAAAAATTTTGTTCAAATTTGTAGTTTGATGGACTTTCATCATTCTGCCACATGCAAGAGAATCATTTGATTATACCAGGGACCCCAGAATATTTCCTTACTTAGCACCATTAGGGTGACCCCTTTACCACTGAGCCACTTAGCTCCAGAGGCATAGGAAGTGGAAGGGGGCGGGGGAAATCTGCCCCCGAGTGATTTCACCTTCCCAGTTGCATGCTTTCTGCTTGGTTGGGAGGTGAATTTGTAATATTTTGGTTAAGATTTCCCGAAAATTGGCCAAAATTTCCCGAGAACTGGTCAAAATTGAAAGGTGTTTCCCTATTAGCAGTAACTTTTGATGGAAACTTAATTTACCAGTGCAATTTTTGCACTTGTCACAGGAAAATTGTTTGGGTTATTGCCCCCCCCCTTCCCCCACACACACTCAAGAAGAGTTGAGCCTTCCTACACCCCTGCTTAGCTTTCTTTGTGATCTTGGTGACCCCCTAAATGAGAGGACCAGTTCTGCAACAGTAATGGCCATTTCAGATAAAAATGATTACTTTCTTAATATTTAATCGATTCAAATTTTTTCTGGTCATGAACGATATAGAAAGATATAAACGACAGATAATCAAGGAAATGAAGGAATTTGCTTGATTTTTAATGCCTTTTTAAAGCTTTTTAAGCATATAGCCTACAGGTTTGTGTTTAGTTTGTAGCTCAAACCTTGTGGGTGATTTCTTGAGTATTTTTTTGTTTTTTCAGTGTTGCTAATTGTTACTGTACACTAGGCAACCCATATAGCATTTTCGCTATTAATTGTGAAAAAATTTTACTAAACGTTTTTCAAAAGTTGGGAGCGATTTAGCGATTAATAGCTAATTGTCAACAACACAACATGAACAATCACAAACTTAAGTTACGCTTCATAGGATGAGCATATCTGATCATATGTGTGGGAATCCCACACCTTAATGTGAACACTGGTGATGTCTAGTTGGGAAGAAAATGTTTACTTTCTCAATATCTGATCGATTTATATTTCTATATGTAGGATCTGCCTGATCTCGAGGATGTGGACATTGAGGAACTGACGGCCGAGGACGGTCAATCATGGATCCAGCCCATCCAAAAGGTAAGGTCTGGATTAATGTTGAAGTCATTGCAATCACAAGAGGGGGAACTGGGTGTGAAGTAGGTGGGGGTGTGGGGAAGGAGGGGGTAGTGTGAGGGGGGTGATAAACCACAATTTTGAACTATGTGCACAGCCTGATCCAACCATTTCAAGGAAAATCTTCAAAAGATTGCAATATACTGTCAGTATTTCCCCCGCCCCTTCATAAAAAAGAAAAAAAGAATTGTTTTAAACTTTCACCTACAAATGAGGGTACAGGTTACATGTTTTGGTAATTCACAGAATTTACTGACTCACAAAGGTCATGTAGTAAATATAGTGTGAGTAGCAGAAGCCATTTTTTGTATATTTCTAGTGAAACTATATTGAAAATTGTGGTAAGAAACAAATTGTGTCACATTACATGTACCGAAATGGGGGTCAGGGGGCGGTCAAAGTCACAAAAATTTGTCTACACAAAGAAAAGGAGGGTGGCAAAATCATCCTCAGATACAAAAAATAAAAATCACCATACAAAAAGATATACATTTTGGGGGGAAATGGATTGGTAGGAAAATTCCCTCTTGCCCCCCCTCCCCCCATCCCTTATAATCCTGCCTACAGAGCTGTACATATACATGTAACTTATTTTGTTGTTCTTTTTATTAAATGCAGAAAGTACTGATTCAAGAGTTAAATGATGAACACAATGCGCTGTCAAAAGGGATTTCTGCGGGTATCGAACAGATCAGCCCTTCATCCAAAATGGACGCCCCAAGACCCCTCATCGAAGAAATTTCCCCAAAATCTGAAGAAAGACCACTCATTCAAAGAATTTACGAAGAAACAAATGCAATCACCTCCAAGAATGAAGACACTTTTAATCACGATATGTATGCTTCAGGACAACATTTGTTTTCAACAGGGGAGAATGTAACAGGTAGAAAAAAGTCTCCATTGATTCAAGAAATTGATATGGAAGATGTCACTACTGTAGGAGTAAGAGAGGAAGGAGATGGTAAAGAGGATAAGAGTCCTGCTCCTCCTAAGAGTTTGATTCTTGAGACTGGAAGTGAAGACTCAAGCTTTCCCAAGATGGATGCCTCCAATGGAGAGTTCAGGAGTGGTCAGCATTCTCAAGATTGTTTTGAGGATGTGAAAGCCAATGGGACATGTATCCCAAAGAGTTGGTATATGCTCAAGGACTATCAGGAGAAAGGGCTTGAGGCAGCTGCTACACCACCAGGAAAAGACAATCGAATGATTGGTAACGGAAATAAGTTTTTTTTTTAGTTTAAATAACTTTTCCAGGTTTCCAAATAGGCCACGCCCACCATAGCAATGCAGTAACTATGTGGGAAAACAAACCTCAAATCCGCAATCGTGCATTACCAATGCATTTACATTGAGATGTTCGCGAAGCCTGCCATAAGCTTTGGTTCATTTATGGCACTTCTCCGGATCTTTAGACTTTTTAGGAAATAGGATAAACAAAATTTACTTTGCTTACTGTTCTGGGTAACAGCAATCAGATTTACAAAGCCTGCAGCGGGCCCGTGAGTGCAAGTTTTGTTCACCATATTGTCGTCATTCAGTCTGTGTGTGCAGAAATTTGTTTTGTACAGTAAGTGGCATTGACTGCATAAGCGCGCCGCTAGCTAACTGTACCGCACCAGTACCGCATAGGATGTTTGCCCCCACTTAGTTATGCAGATTTTGTTGCTAGGCAAATTCATGCAGTGATTGGTTAAAACAAGCTGTCAATTATTAAACCCAGAAAGGTTAATTGATCAGTCGTGAATCATTCTTATTTCATGTGATCAAGACTTGAAGTTGAGTCTTTCATAGCTTCTAGTAGATTCATACAATTTTTCTTTTAAATGTTTGAGGTTCAAAAGAAATTTGAATTTGATGATTTTCTGATTACTGTACGTTCCATCATTCAGTTTAAACCTCGCAATACATTTTGTGTCTTAAGCCCCATCAAAATGTTCAAATCTGTTGGTGACTATATTGCTCCCAAGAGAAACCCACAATCCAGCTCATGCAATTACACCAGGGATTTCCACATACTTCACCTCACTTTTCATGATCATAATCTGACATTGATAATAAAAAGATATCACTGTAGCTGCACTGACTTTCACACTCAACACACGGACAAATGTATTCCCCTGTGGTCAATGTGTCTGGTTTAAAGTAATATTTTACGAATAGGGTGGTATTTACCAGTGAAGGTTTTGTTTGTTTATTGATGAGTAATTTTAAGTGATGTTTTTGATCTACCTTGTAGACTTTGAGGATTTTGGACTGAAAATCCATTGCAACAGATTTTCATCATGATTAGGGGCGTGAACTGTGTTAGTTTTTGGTGGTGGGGGGTAGGAGACCAAAAGCTTATATACGATCAAGAACAATGTGAGTATCAGACGAAACATAAGCTAAGAATGTATCAAAACTTGAGTATTTCAAGTCTTCAAATTAATCAAATAAATTATGTTATCAATCAAAAATTGTTGGGTGGGCCCCTATTAGAGTAAGGGCGCTTAATACATCAAATACATTATTCTAATATTGCAAACAAACAAAATTAAAAAACAGAGATAAAAGTACATCATATTTTTCATGCGTATTTGTAGTCCAAGGAACATAGTCCTGGAAAGTTGTACAATTTTAATCCAAGGAACATATTCCTGGAAAGTTGTACAATTTTAGCTCTTTCTGGGTGAATACTTCCAATTTTAGTTTGAAAACAATTGTTTTTAATTTAAATCTTTTACGAATAAGATGTCAGCCACTAATATTTGTGTATCAAAAGGAGTGATCACCACCCAATGTCCCCCATGCATAACTCAGATAATAAGATGACAACCTTAGTTAATTGCATGCTACATACTATTCTCATTTCAGATGAAGCTCGACCAATGACAGAGCAAGAGAGAAAAATCTGGGAGCTGGCTGAAAAGGGTGGGTCAACCGTCCACAGCGCTGAACCCATTCTGCTGACCAGCATGACCGCAGATGCTCTGAGAGCCAAGTACGGGAACCGAAAACCCCCCTACGGAGAGTGATACGTCATTGAGTGTTTTGAGGATATCAGGGGAGGAGATTATCAGGGATGGGTAGCATGGGAGGGGATGTCGAGGGAGGGGGGTGTATGGACATATATACACTATAAAGTATATTTTAAGACGGAATTTGTACATGTATTGAAGTGTTTATTTACAACTTGCCATAAAACGCGACAAGAATTTTTGATTTAATATACTTCTTAAAACCATTTCAAGTAGGAAGGGTATCGTGGATTTTATATGAGTAAAGAAAGTATTTATCATAGAAAGATTTTGCTTTCCTTTGTATTGCAATCATATTTGGCAGCCCTGTGTGAAATTCACAAGTGGTTACAAGTGGTTAGGCATGTCTCTCATGTTGCTTTGTTTCTTTATAGTGTATACTTGTAAGTTTTGTATTAAAGCTTTTAATGGAGTCTCCTCAATATTTTGTATGTTTTTTAATAGACATGTACATGTACGGGATTTGTGGTGGAGGGGGAGGGGGAGAGAAAAAGTCACAAAAGTTGCCTGCCGCGAGTGGGAGGGGGAATTTTGTATAAATCCACTAAAATACAAAAAAAATCACACCATGCAAAAAATGTAAATATGAAAATAAAAGTGTGTGGGTTAATTACCCCCTTGCAACCTCCAAAATCTCACCAATGGACATGTATCTTACATAGTAAGCTCTAATCACCTTGAAGTTTGAACACCTTGAAGTTTGAACACCTAGAAGGTTGAAAACCTTGAAGGTTGAAAACCTTGAAGTTTGAACACCTTGAAGTTTGAAGACCTTGAACGTTGAACACCTTGAAGTTTGTACACCTTGAAGTTTGAACACCTTAAAGTTTGAATACATTGCAGTTTGAACACCTTGAAACTTGAACACCTTGAAGTTTAAACACCTTGAAGTTTGAAAACCTTGAAGTTTGAACACCTTAAAGTTTGAATACATTGCAGTTTGAACACCTTGAAGTTTGAACACCTTGAAGTTTGAACACCTAGAAGGTTGAAAACCTTGAAGTTTGAACACCTTGAAGTTTGAACACCTTGAAGTTTGAACACCTTGAACGTTGAACACCTTGAAGTTTGAAGACCTTGAAGTTTGAACACCTTGAAGTTTGAACACCTTAAAGTTTGAATACATTGCAGTTTGAACACCTTGAAACTTGAACACCTTGAAGTTTAAACACCTTGAAGTTTGAAAACCTTGAAGTTTGAACACCTTAAAGTTTGAATACATTGCAGTTTGAACACCTTGAAGTTTGAACACCTTGAAGTTTAAACACCTTGAAGTTTGAAAACCTTGAAGTTTGAACACCTTGAAGTTTGAATATGTTGCACTTTTAACATCTTCAATATTGACATGATGATAATTTGTTGCAATAGCTTTTCAGTCCAAAATCCTCAAAGCCTACAAGGTTGAACAAAAACATCCCTTAAAATCTCTCATCAATAAACAAACAAAACCTTCACTGTTTAATACCATCCTATTTGTAAATTATTACTTTGGGCCAGATACTTTGACTTTGTGTGGAGTGTGAAAGTCAGTGCAGCTGCCCGTAAATTCTGTTTTCTATCAATGTCAGATTATGACCATGGAAAGTGAAGTGAAGTGTGTGGATTGTAGAAATAAGAAATGCTTGGTGTAATTGCTTGTGCTGGCTTGTGCTTTCTATTTTGGGCAATATAAATATATAAACCCCGACAGATATGAGATTTTGTCGGGGCTTAAGACACAAAATGTATTGCGAGGTTGAGACTTAATGGGAAAATTTACCCTGAAAAAATGACCAAAGTGTAACTTATTGATCCGTCCACTTAGCGCATTTTACCTTCATCAATGATGATACTCTGTATTTATGTCTTTTGAGATTTCTTTGTAAAAAAAAGATTGATATTTTAGTTATAGAAATAAATTGAACCTTTTACGCAAGGAAACCAATATGAATAATTTGTTCTCTTCATTATTTACCATTCATATATACTGTACTCTATAAGGGTGTTTCTGCTGACATCATAAGGTCACATGACTTTGTTTACATCGCCATTTTGTAGGGCATGAACATTGTCATCTGATGTACACTTAATTAGATTAACATATGTTTGCATGTATGTATGTAATACATGCAAACGTAGTATACAAGATAATTTTTGTAAGATAATTATGCCAGAATCTTGCTGTGAGTTGGTTGCATTAGTAAAGGTGTGCCGGGGAATAAAAATAAGTTGAAAGCGACTGCTCTCAACCTACGGTTCACACTAGGATTTGCAGCGAGCACTTTATATCAGGTATGCAGGCTTTGTCTAAGTATAACGAACAATCAGCTGGCGTTAACGTTAAAGTTACTCTTCCTATACCCGGTGAAAATATAAATATGAAGTCAAATCGAAAGTGAACAAAAAATTGCAATTATTAAAATTCACTTAACTGATCCTGTAGGTTAGCATGTTTGTTGTACATGTGATGTGACTGAGCTGTGAAGACTCGTGAAACATAATGACGCCCTGCCCTGCAAAATAGATTCCAATGGGAGTTGAGAGTCATGTGATGTAATCTCTCTATATACATAACGCATTGCAAGAACCCATTGATTATCCTATGCTGAACACTTATGTTTTGGCAGTGCGTCTAAATTTTCCATTTTTCTCGTCTGATGTACAATGTGTGTATTTGTACACGATGCGCGATAACACTACGCAAGTTCATATTGTCATGATCCTAAATTATTCCAAAAGTTAAGGTTTGTGCAATTTTCCAAATGTTTATTCCGAATTTTTACATATTTTGATTTTCAAAAATAGTTAATATATATGAACAGGTTAATACATAGTGCACTATATTTTCAGCACCGGATAATGCATAGAACCTGAGCAGAGATGACGCTGGATGCACTCAGGCTACACCCTCGTGCATCGCCTAATCTCTGCCTAGCTTCTTTATGCATTATCCTGTGCCAAAAACATAGCCCACTATAAATGAAGCCTTCATTCTGTCTTGAAACCTATATAAATTGATTCATCAATGCAAAATATGAATACCATAATAAAGGGTTCATTCATAGTGCGCATGTTTTCCGCACAGGATAATGCATAGAGAAGCTGGGCAGAGATTTAACAATGCACGAGGGCAACCAGCGTCATTTCTGCAACCAGCTTCATCTTTGCGACCAGCTTCATCTCTGCAACCAGCTTCATCTCTGCAACCAGCGTCATCTCTGCAACCAGCGTCATCTCTAAGTTTTCAGGATAAACTCAGGTGCGGGTAGGCTTAAAGAGAAACTTTTCGGCATGTGGTGTCATTCTTCTTTAAGGTGATATAATACTCGACAAGAATTTTTGATTTAATAAACTTCTTAAAAGCACTACCAAGTAGGAAGGGTATCGTGGATTTTATATGAGTAAAGAAAGTATTTAAAGAAAGATTTTGCTTTTCTTTGTATTGCAATCATATTTGGCAGCCCTTAGTGAAATTCACAAGTGGTTAAAAGAATTAGTTTAGTGGTCAGGCATGTCTCTCTGGTATGATAACAGGAAGAAAGTATATAATACAATGTCGTTTAGTTTAAGTTTGCAATAACTTTACCCTGGGTCCTCATATTTTTCTCAGAGCCACAAAGAATGCAAGGAATGTCCTCCACAGGGTCCGGTCCAGCAAATCATTATCTTTCTGCAGCAAAAACTTGCAAACATTGTCCATGTATTGCATATGGCCAAAGTTTTGTTCGAGAGGAAGGGGAGGGGGTGGGTGTAACAGTTCCCCCCGCCCCATTCCCTCACCCTCTTCCATATTTTGCACCAAGTTCAGCTACCAACCTGTTGAACTCACTGTGGCCACTTTGATTTCTAAGTTATTCCTAGGGGCTTCCAACACACATTGGTAAAATACATCAAAGGAACAAATTAACACATGATACATTTTTGAAATAAAGTAAGAATATTATTATCTCATTTACAAAATTATTGTTCCAGTTAACAATTGACAATAACATCAAGTTTCAGGAGAATCGACCTTCTTAGCAAAAGTAACAAAAATAATTTAAGCTCATTCTCAACCCAAAATAAAATGCTATGCATACAAGCTTTAAGGAGACATAGTCTGGACCAATTCAGTTAATATAAAAGTATGATAAGAGTATTAAAATCTAGACCAACTTCAAAAACAGCAAATCAAAATCTTCTTCCTATCTCAAGTAACTCATGTTTGAAGTTGACACATGGACGCTGCCATTTTGACTAATTCTGTGTCGCAATCATGCCAATGATGACATCATTTGCCCTATACACTAGCACACAATGTATTTCTTTAGAATTATTTCTGAAATTTTCTTCCATAATGCTTTGACATGAACATCTAAAGGCTTAAATCATTAATATCATATATAAATACAAGTAAATAAATTGCTAAAATTGTTTTGTACGATGTGAAATTTCTTCAGGTGACTTATGATTAGTATTTCTATCTTACATGAAGAAAATGCCAGACTTTATGTCTCTCTTTAAAATTCTATGGACAGTTTTATTTTCTCATGAAAAGAGCATAAACTTGTTAAGTTTTCTTAACATTTTGGATATATTTATAAACATGAGCATAGGAACTGGGAGGTCAAGGTCGATCCACCGACATATATATATATATATATATATATATATACATTTTTTTTTGGAGGGGGGGAGTACGATTTTGGTCCCCATGAATGAAGGTCTGACAAATTGATTTTGAATAATCAGATTCCCTTCACATCAGTAGTTTATTTCAAAGAGATCATTTTCATGGAATTTGCTCCAATTTTCTGTTGCCAATTTTTCCCCAAAAAAAATTCCAATAATTTGACAAAAGTTCTTCCTACCACACCCCCACCCCACCATAATACAATAGTTTGGGGATAAAAGAGGCTTGTAAACATGATTCAAAAAATTTAGAATCAAATTTTTCCAAAATGATTAAATTTTATAGCCTAAATTCTTATATCAAGCTTGTGGCAGCGGGAGGGGAGGGGGGGGGGGGGGGGTTCCTGATCCCCTATGAGGTTATGCATTAAAAAATGTCTCCCATTCAAAATAAATATCAATTTATAACAAAATTGTTGCACTGGACAAAAGTAATAAAAAAAAACGTGAATAAGGTTATAGTACTGATACCAATTACACAACAATTATTATTTCAAAATAATACAAAAGAACAAGTATTCAGGAAATAATACACAAGAACATTTAAGTTACAAGATTCATGTAAAATCATGACATGCTCCATGCTGGCTATGGGTCTGTTACACCATTATTTATAGGGTGTGTATGCCCTGCTGTATGCATAATACAAATCCCCTGCTATGTACAGTAATCAAAAAGGTAATGTATTTACAAATTTCATAATTCCCGAATATCATCAATTGGTCACTGGTCATTTCAATTGCATTAACAAAGGCTGGATAGTTAAATTATAACTTGAAAGATAAAGTGTAAGATAAAATGAGGTTTACAACTACATTTTTTTTTAATTACAACTCTTTGTGTGGTGTCTTAAGGACTTACTTAAAGGAGACAAAGTCTGATATAATCCATATTTCATATGATAGAGAATTAAAATCTAAACCAACTACCAAAAACAGTAAATCAAAATCTCATTCCTATCTCAAGTTATTCATCTTTAAAGTCAACACATGGAGGCTGCCATTCTGTATTGAAATCTTGTTAATGATGACATTTTCCCAACAGACCACGAAATGTAATGTATTTCTTTCTAACTTTGTTATGTTTTATTCCAAAATTATGTGATACAAAGTTTTAACAGCATGTTTTGTTATCATCATTGTGTACACAAAAATGTTCTCAAGGCTTACAAAAGGAAAACATTTGTTTATAAGCTAGGAAACCTAAAGTAGATTGTAAAGAAACACGAAGCATTCCAACATCCTACTGGGCTGATGACATCATAATCTGCATGTTTTGAAACCAAAATGGCAGATCCCATGGTACTATTTAGTTGTAGCATTAAGTGGTTTGGTTTGTTGATGTTGAACGGCACCGCGACAGTCAGAGTCAAATGTGCCAAGAGGGTGTTAATAAATTCTGGTGTAAGAGTTAAGAGGAGATGGAAGGTTTGTAAGGGAGATAAGTTGGGAAAGCAGAAAAAAATGGTGTTTTAAGAAAATTTTTCTACTCTTTAAATTGTTATAACTTCTAAACAGTATAAAATATTAACATTTGCATTTGAAATGCTACTTGAGGGTGTGTACTTAATGTCATAGGAGTAACCATTACTGCCCGCCTTTAAAGGCGAGACGCAGCTACAACAGGAATGCCCTTCTTTGGTCCAAGAATCAATGTTAAAGGAAACATTCCCATGTTTTTAAAGGAACATTCCCATGTTTTTAAAGGAACATTCCCATGTTTTTAAAGGAACATTCCCATGTCTTTAAAGGAATATACCCATGTTGTTAAAGGAATATTCCGATCTTTTTAAAAGGAATATTCCTGTGTTTGTTGTATTTCCTTACTTTTTTTTTTATTTTTTAGGGGGTTGATAACAAAGACAACCTTCCTTAAGTTACAAATAGCTACCCGTCTGAGCAATATAATGAGGAATCAAATTTATTCAATTATCTTCAAATCATTTCTTGATATAAGAAGAGTAGAATGCAAACTTTCTGTACAGAAATTATCTCTAGCACCAGGCCTGCAGTCCTAGAAAACATCATTGCATTTAACACTATATTTACACTAGTTTCTGATTTAGAGAAAGAACAAAAACAAAGCAAAAATTTTCTCTCTACAACAAAAAAGCGCATTTCATTAAATGTGTTTTACATCTCAATTTAATGATGTGGCAACTTTTGTACTCATTCTTGTTTCTTAACCTCTCATCACCTTCCTTTCACTCCGGCCGAAGCAGCTTATCACAACCTACACGAAGATCTGAACAAGAAGCAGGTACTGATCTTATTACTCGATGAAATGTATCAAGTTTAGAAAGCAGTGAATCTAGGGGCCACTACCCCCCACTTTATATTAAGTTCCATTTTGGCCCCGTCGCCTTTTGGACAAATCCCAATTTATGTTCAAGCAAAATTATTGCAGCAATGATATTCAGTTTAAAAAATATTACAACTTGAACAGGTTTTATTGGCCTCCACCTTTGACCAATTTCAAAAAGCTTGGTGACTGTTAGTACTGTATGTCCTTCAGATCTACATACAGTAGTATTAAAGGGGCTGGTAGCCAACACGTGAGGGCATATTGACTGTTAGTATGTCCTTCAGATCTACATACAGTAGTATTAAAGGGGCTGGTAGCCAACACGTGAGGGTACAGTAGTAGTAAAGTATTAAAGGGGCTGGTAGCCAACACGTGAGGGCATATTGACTGTTAGTATGTCCTTCAGATCTACATACAGTAGTATTAAAGGGGCTGGTAGCCAACACGTGAGGGCATTTTTTTCTTGAGTCTCAGGAATATTTCAAAACACCTTTTTTGTGCATGTGATGGTATTGACAACCTTCGTCATGAATATTCAAATTAATCCTAATTAGCTCTTATGAATACTTGGAGTAATTTTTCAATGAGTACCAAAAATTGAACCTGTATTATTTCAAAATTTCCTTGACTTTGACCTAGCAAAGGGCGCCCTCACTTTTCGACAGAGCACTTCTTTAGAGTATCACAGCTCTCCCTTGGCTTCATCAGGTGGAGCGCTCATCTTTTCATTTGATTGGTTATTCCAATACTGATGCGCTAAGATCGCGACATTCCGTCCACCAATAACAGCCATTTCCATTGCACTTGCTGCCCACTCGATCGCATTAGGATAAAACAAACCGTCCCCCAACACAAAAGGCGGTATATCTCCTAGTTTAACATTTCTGTAATATGGATATGCTAACCACGAAAATTCCTTCTTGTCCCTAACAGTTGTGAAAATTGTGTTGATCTGTGTATCTGAAAGATGATTGGTTGAAAAGATTTTGTAAACGTAGCTATTTTTGTCGGCTGGTTTAGATGAACTGAAATCTACTGGAAATTTTTCGCTACACTTCTTATCTCGAGCGGTATCTCCTCGTTGTAATCACCGCATCTGGAAAAAATTCACCTTGTTTCTTTCCGAATGCTTTCGGATTTACCTCTCCGTCAAAGAATGTTGCGTGAGTCTGTCTATATTTTCCCACCAATTTGGGCAATGGCTGCTCAACATCAAATTCGATACTAGACATGTTCTGTTCAAGAGGTGTTGCTATGACAACAATGTCATAATCACTGACCCCTCCCTCTGTTTGTACTTGGAACAATCCTGTAGATTTGACTTGTGTGACCTTTGATACCTTTTCTCCTTTGAGCTCTGTAAGATTTGCGCGTTCTGCCAGCTTTTCCGCCACCAATTTGTTACCTCCGTCCACCGCCCAAAGTCCTGGTTGAGCACCGGCCAACGACACATATCCTAAAGAAGAAAAAAAACACAATAAAAGCAATGAATTGAACAAATTAAACTTGTGGTTTGAATTTGAATTTGCTATAAGAATTTAAACCATACATAATCTTCCTCTATTAGCAGTGGTGCTATTAAGGGTGAAGGGTGGGGGAAATTTCACCCCAGGGGTGGAAAATGAGTAGTTTGTGTACTTTCCACTCACAAAAACTTGTACAGGAATATATTTTTTCGATCTATAGGCCTTTTCCCCATGAGAGAAAGCTGACCCTCTCTTGCCCTCCTCCCACCAACCAAGCATCAAACTAAACGTTAAAGAGACCAATTTTGAAAAAATTAAGATTTAAAATTTAACCAAATTTTGCTTGAATTTTGCTAATCTAACGTTAGTAATTTTCCAATTCTAAAATCCCGGTTTCCCCGTCCCTTGCTTTCTACACCTCTACCCCTGTCCCTTGCAACCTACACCTTACAGTCCAATGAGATAATATGGAAGCAAGCTGGTGTAAGTGTTTTTAAAATTCACTGGTAAATTAAGTTTCTATATCAAACATGACTGCCATGAGCGAGCTAAGATGCAAAAAATCAACATACATAATTTTTTAGAAAAAAGTGGTAGAATAGTCACAGTGCCCCTTCGACCCCCCTCCCTCCCCCTCTCCTCCCCCTCAAATCCTGCTTACGTTTGCTGCACATCAAGGAAATGTTGCAAGATTTTCTTCACTTTACAAAAAAATTTACCGACTTCGAAGATTTCCTTCCACTTTAATCAAAATTCCTTTACATATTTGTTTTTTTCTTCAAAAGTTACATCAATAATTCTCAACTTTACCTCCCATCTGGAAAGAAAGCATGCACCGGGAAAGTAAAATCTTTCACGCAAAAATTCCCGCGGCCTCCCCCCACTAAAATAAAGTTTCTTTACCTGCAAAGCCTTCCATGTCTGGCTCCTGCCCATAATTCACTCTTGTCGCCAATGGCACAATTTCTTCAATGAAGCGCTGCGAGAATTTTGCCTCCTCCAATAACTGAATGGTTGGTGTGCTTACAGTGCTGAGCATAGACTCACCTCCCATGGCCTGTACCATTTCGGACACAGTGTTAAAGGACTGGTTGCCACTTTGCAAATCATAAATTCTGACCAAAGAAAAAAAATGAAATAAACCAGATTTCATTTATAAATATATTGAACCATGCAATGATGTTGATACTTTTGCATACAAACACTGACTGGAGCTGAAAAAATTCTAGTTCCGGCGATATTAATCTCAGACAAATCGGGAATTCTTAGGAAGAAGAAAAAAATATACAGTTTCGGCAATATCAATTGCGGACAAATCGGGAATTCGTAGGAAGAAGAAAATAATCACCCCAAAAAAGTAATAATAACATTTAAAAATATCTTTTTGTTTTAGATTTCTTGAGTAAACAACAGTATAAGGGTGTTTTAGCTGACGTCATGAGGTCACATGACTTTGTTTACATCGCCATTTTGTCAGTCAAAAAACACTGTCGTCTGCTGTCAGGCTGTGCTGTACACATAATTAGACTTACATTTACATGTTGTTAAATAAGATTATTTTTTGTAAGATAATTATGCCGGAACCTTGCTATGCCATTGGTTGCACTAATACAGTAGATGTGTGCAGGGAATAAAAAGACATTTTCTCGATTTCCATCTGATCCTGATCGACGTTCGAAGTTTCTGCTGCACGACGCGACGGCTTTCAACCTACTACGGCTCATATAATTTGCAGCGAGCACTTGTAGTGTGTGAGCACGTGTGTGATGTGACTGGGCCGTGTGAAACGCAACAATGCCGCTGCCCTGCAAAATGGAATCCAGTTGAGTTAGAGTCGTGATGAAACCCCTCTTTATGTGGTAAATACTGTATGTGCTCTAAAAATGACCCCCATGTAATTGTGCGATGAATAGTACATTAAATTGCGAAAAAGGGCAGTATATAAAGATGTATTCACTACATTAGTATTGTTTCTGCTGCAAATTGTCTTGGGAAGAATTTCGACACCTTCATTCAAAACCATGGGAAATTTTATAATTAATTCCAAATCTGGCCTAGTAAGATTCTGGCCTGATTCATGATGAATCGAGGCCTGTCCATACTGCACGCCTGCCAAACTTTTGTAATATTTTTCTGCATTACATCTCCATTCTTACATCACAAATTAGCATATCAAAGCTTAAAATTTCACAAGCTTTAAAAGTGATCAGTTTTCAACTGATTTTGATGTATCTTTTTATTTTTTCAGTCTTTTAGGAGGGCAAAATCAATGCTTTTGCTACCTCCTGCTTAAGGATTATGCTAAATATCAAACAGAAAGATCGTGTCTCAAATGCCAGCATACTGTATATGCCATCAACACTGAGCCTCTTATCTACTGTGTAAGGAATCGCCAACTGATGAGATTCTTGGGACACATCCTTCGTCCCCAGAGGAGGAGCCTGCTAGAAGATATGCTCTCTGCATTCCAACTCATGGCAAAAGAAGACCGGGACGTCCACGCAAGTCTTATGTTAACTACATTCAACGTATGTTAAGGTATGCTGAAGACATCCAAGCAGAACAGATAGCCACACTTGCCAAAGATCGCTGTGCATGGAGTAATCTTGTGGTCGCCTGTTCCGCAGCCGAAGGATGATGATGATGATAAATAATACAGTAATTATTAGCAAATGTTGCCATGTTGCTATAGGACCTGTAAATCAGGGTCCCTGACATGTACATTATAATAAAGCTTTTATGCTCTCATAAAAAAAAAAAGCATAGCCCCTCAAAAATTTGAAGTATCAAATGAATCATGGAAACAGGTGTTGGCATTTGTTACTCAATTTGATTAAATTATTGTTATTTTTGGACCAAAACTCTTCCAGTTTACACCCAAAAACCTCAATTTTGGACCAAACACCTTCAATTTACAACCATAAATCTTTAATTTTGGACCAATTTTTGGACCAAAATTTACAATTGAGGGCCAAGTGTCTTAAAGCGAGGATAAAAATCTACAACTTCGGAGGATCAAGAACCTTCAAGTATGGACCAAGTTGGTGAAATGTAATAAGATGTGCTATAAAGGGCTATAGTTTCTCAAAAATAAAAAGCTACAGCAAACACAACCAGGAGAAAATTCCAGGTGGGAATTTTCCAGCTGGTTCCAGCTTTACTCTGGAATTTGGCATAATTCCCAGCTGGAAACAGCTGTTTCCAGCTGGAAATATAAGGTTTGGTTTGTTAAAGTTTAATGGCACCGCGACAGTCAGAGTCAAATGTTCCAAGAGGGTGTTAATAAATTATGGTGTAATAGTAAGGAGAGTGAGGAGATGGAAGGTTTGTAAGGGAGATGAAGGGGAAAAACTATACGTGGGAGAAAAAGTTAGGTAAAAAAAAAGGGGTGTGTAAGGTTAGGTGTAGAAGGGGAGGAGGAGAGGAAATTATATGTGGTGGAAGAGGTTGTTGTTGCAGAGGAAGTTGATGATGTTTGAGGAAGACTTGTTTTCGAAGAGGTCCACGATTGAGGAGAGTGAGGAGAGAAGAGATCTGGAGTTCTGGTATAGGGGACAGGTTAAGAAAATATGCTTGATGGAGAGATCAATGTTGCAAGTGGGGCAGAGAGTGGCAGGGGAGCCGGATAAGAGATGGGAGTGAGTAAGAGAGGAGTGGCCGAGGTAAATGCGGGTGACAACGATGTCTTCCCTGCGGTTGGGACTCTGCAGAGGGGTGTTGGTCCCGATTTTGGGTTGATGGTGTGAAGTTTATTACTGGTTTTGTAATTCCAGGAGTTTTGCCAGCTTTTGTTTGTGGAAATATAAGTTCAGTATTGTACTATGCTATTACCATACCGTGCAATTACAAATTTCCAAAGAGACTTTGAAAAATTGTTTGCATAAAAAGCCAACATACTTCAATATGTGACATTTGAACCAGCTTTATGAACCAACTTTCATTTGTCTAAACTGCCTTCTTCCCAATCAGTCACAACTGATTTTTTTTTTTTTTAGCTGTAAATATTTGTGCTCTTTTATACCCAGCAAAATTAATATTGACCACTATTTAATTTCTTATTACTTCAATGTTGTTTTAGCTTAAGTTAGTTTGTTTTGGTTTTAGTTTTAGTTCTACATTTCTTTATATTTAGTTTTAATATATTTTGTTTTATTTATTTTACAGCGCCATAGATTATGTTTTGTTAGTATTAATGTGCACTTTATACATGGTACTACTACTTAATAATAATAATAATAAATAATAATAAATAATAATATTAATAATAACTGAATGAGACAAATTCTAAAGGATTAGTAAGAGTACAGTATGAGTTATCTTTACATTGATTTATTTCCTTAGTTTCATCCGAAAAAAAAGAAAAAAATTCAGCATAAATAATCCAATCAAAATATTAAAGGAAGAAACCACAAAGATTTAAGTCAATAGACACTAGACTGATTGTATACATTTTCAAAATAGAAATATTAATGCATTTATCTCTATTTCTGCATGAACATTTCTTGGTATCAATAAATGTGATTTCCGCCCATCACATTATTATTATTTTTATTTTTTCCAGTTGAAAATTATAATTCCCAGCTGGAAAATACCATTTCCAGCTGGAAACACATTTCCAGCTGGAAACACATTTCCAGCTGGAAACACATTTCCAGCTGGAACTGGCTGAAACCAGTTGGAAATCTTAGCTGGTTCCAACTGGAAGTTATAATTCCCAGCTGGGAAATACCATTTCAGCTAAAAACACACTTCCCAGCTGGAACCAGCTGGGAATCTTAGCTGGTTCCAACTAAAAGTTATATTTTCCAACTGGAAATACCATTTTCAGCATTTCAAGCAGGAAAACACACTTCCCAGCTGCACCATACCTGTCAAACTGTTTCAACATTTTGCGAACTTCAAACTGCAGCTTGAACACACTCCAGCCATAACGTTTCAGCATCTTCATCACCGTGACGATACTCCAGGAGCTTTCCTCAAAAACAAACTCTTCTCCGTTGTACGCACCCATTAGTATTGCAGCTTTGTCACGTTTCTTTAAACCTTGAGGATGAAAAAAAAAAACCTTAAAATAGGAACATCTTTTATACCACAATAAATAATAGGTGCCAGGGGTCCATGCCCCCACTTGCCTACTTTTAAATAAATTGTACCCCCCTGCCAATTTTCAGCCAAAGTTACAAAGGACATATAGCAGACAGTTTGTTTTGCCCCTTTTCCCATTTTGAAAACATTCTGGCACCCCTGCAATAAACAGGATTTAATGTACATAGACAGGTAGAGATTGTTTAGTTACGGCATATCAAATTTTATCAATATTTTCACCATGTGCCTAAGTGATGATATAGGCCTACGAAAATATATACAGCTAACAAATTTCACGTAATTCTTTGTATTTCTTTCCCAAATGTAAAATATCAAAGGTTCTCAAATTTCATTCTACTGCTAAATCTGGGTCAAGGTTATAATCATATCCATTTCACTGTTAACTGTAGCCAACTTCTCTCATAAAAAAATATTTGGATGAACAAAGCTATCATGAACAAATTTCTAGTTGTCCCAATCTGTGGTCACAAAATATTGCACATACAATATGCTTAAGTCTACTGTATACTGTAGGCCAGGTTGCATAGTTTGTTTCTAGCGTGGAAGATCTTCCACTCTAATTTTTTATTGAGAGAAGTTATTTCTATGATTTTGTTGCAATTGTATTTCTATAGGCACACACTTTTGATTCTACCTGCATATCTTTGAATAAATTTTAGTTTTCTTCATTAGAAAGTTTAGATATTTTCCTGTGTTTTTAGGCTATTTCTAGTAGTTCTTGATAGCCTAAAAACATAGGAAAATTTCTTCATATTGCAACTTCAGCCTTTTGTTCAATATCTTTTTATTACTAGGCCTATTTTCTAAGCCTATTTTTTTTGGTGCACATGTATTTTCTAGACATTGGCGCACATTTTGTAGATCTTGGCGCACATTTTTACATAGGTGCACATTTTTAGGTAAAAAAATTATCTTCTGCATACACTTTGCAAACTATGCAGTCTGGACTGTAGGTACTGTAAGTTCTGAAACCTAAGCTGTCAATCAAACAAGGCTGCTTCACCACAAAATCTGCAAACGCCCAGATACTAAGGATCCCCTGTTGGGGTGTAGGCTATCTGGTTAGGTCTGTGATGCTTGAGACTGAAGGGGTTATGTTGCAGTGAGTAATATGTGTAGTGTGTTCTTTCTTTCAGTACACCAGGGGGCGACACATAACATTAGGTCATTTTCTATAAATAGAACATGTCTATTGCCATCGTTTTGACATTATTGAGGTCCAATTTTAATCAATTTTAATATTTTGCTGGGTTTTTTTCCAATTTCTTTTAAATTATTCAGCTCCTGTTGGTTCTACTGAATGTCCACATACCAAGATTTTGTAATTAATTTTTCTAAGGGCCACCATTTGACAACAGCCTCAGGGCACAGGCCAATCGCGTGGCAAAACCAGCATAGCATGACAAACAAACCCGTCAAAACAACCCCTGAATACAAACAAGCTGAGAGCACCTTGATAAGGTTGTATGCCAAATGTCAGCGGTTCTTTTATCCACCTTCCTTTGACACACCGCAAGTTTACCTATTTTATAGTGGCACTAAAGATTTCATTTTATTTGATAATCTGCGACACTCTAGTGTGCTGATTTGCCTTGAAAAAACTCAAAAATAAACAAGGATTTTGCAATTTTTACCAATCTCATCAGGATTGATTGGGACATACTATATATATTTTTTTGCACCATGGCTATTGTTCCTGGGCCAGATTGGATTGTCTGGTGGACCAGATTTGGCCGACGGGTCGCCTATTAAGAATTGCTGCCATATACTATAACAGTGTCATCAATACTGTAACTTTAAAAAAAAATCATAAAAACATTTATTAAAGGATGTATAACTCAGTTTTCAAGCAAGTTCATCCAACAATTAAAGAAAACTTTTATGAAGAAACTACTTCAACTTTATATTCTGTTAAAATTAAGGAATATTCCATGTTTTTTTTAACCTTTCATAAGAAAGAGAACAATTTTTGAAACAATTTAGTTAAAGAGGGTAATTCACACCTTCCAATCTAAGAGCCTTTCCACAGTTCACTTGCTAGCAACCAGCTATTGTTACACCATACACAACACAGGTAATCCACACCTTCCAACACAGTCCACTTGCTAGCAACCAGCTATTGTAACACCGTACACCACACAATAGGTCATTCATCTGGGGCTGAAGCCACAATCCTGCTTTGCAGTGAAGTGGAACAACTAGATTAGTTTTGGCTGACCTTAAAAATAAATATACATTATATGCCTGGAGGAATTTGTGCAATGCCCATGAATGATTGATGGACCATTCAGGCCTATAAAAAAAAACGTTATTTCATCATGTACAGTAGATCCTTTACGGAATATGATTTTAAATGCATTCTTTACTTTTTTTTCTTCTTTTTTCGACGTCCTTTTTCATTTAAGATGTAGGGTGGGTTGTACTTCCACGGCCATTAAACTAATCCTTCAAGTTAAAAAAAAATATTAATTTTCAAGGACTTCACAAAACCTACCAAATTTCTCAGCAAACTGAACCATGTACCTATTCCGTGGGTGAATTATGCTGCCTCCTGCTTCATACGTCCGTCCAGCAAGATCAACCGTGGCAACCCTCCCTCCCAATTGGTTTGGCTCGTAGAGTGTCAGAGCGGCCGACGATCCAAATAATTTGCGAAGAAAATATGCACATGATGTACCTCCAATACCACCGCCGATGATAGCTGTCAGTAGTCGAGATACAAAGAGGCAGCCTTGATATACTTTCATCTGGAAAATGTCAATTATTTGCATTATCACCCAAGACACACAGGTCCTGGGAAAAACCTGTACCAACAAGTTAATCCTAATTAGAAGAGAGTATATGCTTTAAATTTAAACAACAGCTAAAAGTTTCATTATAATCGGTCAAATTGACCATTTCAGCATTTTAAGTCCTTCAATATCATAATATATCTAAAACATGTTGCACTCTCTTTAAAGTTATTAGGTTTTATGCACTTGTCAGTTGTATAACTCACCCCTACTACCCTGGCAATGTCAGTCAAAGGTGAGTCATTACCATATGAAAAAGTGACTCACATGTGGCATTGTACCAAATTGTCAGTTACCACAGTGACTCTGGGGTGAGTCAATTTACTTCAGACCCATTGACGTTGTACAGAGACGAGTGATTTTAATAAGTCATTTGCATACGAAATGTCAGTCATCTACTGTACGTGCGTCAATGTACATGTTTCGACCATCCATCTTGGTGCAATGACTCACCTTGTCCGGTGTAGGCCCTGTAGGCTGTAAGGGTGAGTCACACAATTGACAAGTGTACTACAATGATGCACATGTGAGTCACTATTTCATATGTCAATGACTCATCTTTGATTGACATTGCCAGGGGTAGTACTGTAGGTGTGAGTTATACAACTGACAAGTGCATTACAACTTGTTTAGGCAACATGCATTCAAAACAAAATAATTGACTGACAATGACAGTGACATTAACAAGTCACAAAGTAAAGAATAAAACAATTTGTGTGAAAATCTTGTCTTACCAATCCGAGGTCCAGTGTTCGAGTTTTGTTGCCCAAGGACTTCATCACCCGCAAAACACGATCTCAAAAATATTGCAGATGATGAAATTAAGCTGACGGAAAATATCCAACTAAATTTTCGATGAAATGCCATTGTTGCTAGGCCTACTTAGTACCACTGTAGCTGCAGTACTGTAGTTTAGTAGCGTACATATACCGTAGGCTAGTACTAGCCTAGTGGTGCAAGTGACATAAGTTCAATAACTTTTCTCACTGTCTCACGCTTACTGGGCGTTTATCTGCCTTTCGTTAAATTTATATATAGGCTATATAATGTACGTGGTGAATAATTACTGGACTTTCTTGATAAAATCACATAACAAAAACAATATTTCGATCCAAATTAATTTGTCTTTTAAATTTTGTAGTATGAAACAAATTTGTATAGGTACCAATTTTACATATTTTCCAAAAATCTTGTTATTAATTATCTATTGTATTAAACTTTGGTAAATATTTATATAATTTGCAAGGTTGTCATTGTTGATGTGCATAGATTTAGTACCTTGTTGCTAATTTTAACAGATTTTTTTTGACGAGTTGATTGAGTTGAAATTCACCTTGAACTTGAAAAAAAACTAAGCAGGTAAGTGTCATACGTCATGTTTAACTACTGTCATCAAAGAAAGGAGTATATTTTTCTTTGAATATAAAGCGCGTCTTACTTTTAGGAGGTCTTTGCAAACACATTATGCTCGGTTTAAGTCAGGTTTTTAGCGTGCAATATAAATACAACCTGTTCTGCGAAAATAAATATATCACACCTTTGTTGTTACTAGCCAGTGAGCATACCCTATCATGCAGACCAGTGGCAAGTTAAAATGTCCAAGTTGAACAGAACACTCCAATTTACGTTTCTCAAAATGATCAATCATACGTATGGAAGATATTGCCCTTTCCTAAATTTTCTTAGAAATTTGTCCGAACTAATGTGGGAAAAATGTGTGAATAATGATATCTCTAAGACAATGTATAGCATAGCAAGGTTTATTGTCCCGAAAGCATCCAGTGCAGGACATTATATCAAGACGGCCACGACCTTTGATAACCAGTTGTGAACTCAGCGGTTGCAGACCCACTGTGATACGAACCCGGTACGTGCACATGTAGTACACACAACACAATTAAATAAGAGGGTACAAAAAGTTTTCAAGAGTGCTTATGCACTTTTCAGTTGTATGACTCACCCCTACAACCCCAGCAATGTCAGTCAAAAGTAAGTTATATTTGACAAGAAATAGCGCCAATAATCATCTAATTAATAGTGGAAATAATACACAAATATTTAACAAAAGGCTGAAGTTGCAATATTAAAAAGTTTTCCTGTGTTTAGGCTATCAAGAAGTTGAGTTTTCTAAGTTTTTTTAATGAAGAAAACTAAAATTTATTGAAAGATGTGCACCTAGAAGAATCAAAAGTGTGTGCCTAGTATAACAACTGTGCCCCAACATCATGCAAATAAGTTCTCCCAATCAAAAATTAGCACGGAAGATCTTCCGCATGAGTAGCAAAATATAACCTGGACCATAGACGTTCTGAGTGATTGCTGTAGACTTCAGGAGGTCGCAGCTACCAAAGATACATGTAGATGTGCGGTCATCCGCTTCCAGTAGGGCAATCATCTGCACATCTCACACACTCCTGGAGGTTGAGACCCGTCTAATTTTTTTATATCAGTCAGCCAGGTCCTCCATGGTGTGCTTTGAGCTGGTCTGCCATTCACCTTTCCTGTAATGAGTAGCTTCTGTAGTTTTGTCTCCCCTTACAGCATGTCCAAAATACTTGATTTAAGACTAAGTTAACTTAAAACCAGAATCGGGGAAAATCTAAGGCAGTTGTAGATGTTGACTTGGATATGTTACAATCTTGAATCAGAGCAGTAACAACCAGCTCAGGCACAAATATTCCACTCATTTTTGAGAAAAACTAACATGTGAGAATCAAACCGTGTAGTCAACTTGAAGTTGAAAATGACCAGGTATCATATTAGGTCTTTATTTACATTTTCTTGTGGAATTTAAATAAGGTGACACTTCTTTCAGGGTTTCTGTTTTTATTTTTCATCAACTTTTGACAAAACTATGTCATTGTGTGTCTGCATGGTTCAGCTTAGCCAGGGATATGTTACTGTTTAGCTAAAGTAACATATCCCTGGTTTTCTAACCCACCTCTTTTTCCTCTCTGTCCTAACTCAAGCACCTTAGTTTTACTATGACTGCTGTGGTGCCGTTAAACATCAACAAACCAAACTAAACCATGGTTCAGCTTCATGGGGGTATATTGATTACATTTATTTTCTCTAAATCTGCAGAATAGTGACCTCTAGTTAAATTTTGGGAAACCAGAAAGTGTAATTAGCTTTACTATTTTCACTTTACTTTTTAAATCTTTACTCTTTTCAGTAGTTAAAAAAATGACAGCAATTTATAGTGCTACCATACATGTATTATATGCCTCTTTCTACTTTACAGAACCATCTACAGTGTACATCCTCTGAGGTATACACATCACCATGAGCTACCCGTACCAACAGCCATCAGGATACCCAGGACCGCCCCCACCTGCTTATCCAGGGCAGCCACCTGTTCCGGGCTACCCTGGCAATGTGTACCCTCAGCCCCCTCCAGCACAGGGCCATGCTTATCCACCTCAAGGGATGGCCTATCCACCTCCTGGAGCAGTATACCCACCCCCAGGCCCTGGATTTGCTCCTGGTGTCCCTGTAAGTAGAAGTTGATTCATAGTAGATTGTTAATATATTGACAAATATATGATTATGTTCATAAGAATTAAAGATTGATTGAAAGGCAATCTAAGATTGAATAAGTGATATTTTCATATATTATTTCAAATCATGATTGGTATCTTAAATATATCATGATTTGTGTTCAAGTATTAGCTTATCCAGGCATTTTGAACATCCGGGACTCTTTGTCGGTGAAAAGGTGCTACGATTTGTGCATAAGCTTTATTCTACGTACACACGATACATACAGTATATTTTAAATTTTAAAATGATCTTTTCTACGATATTTCCTCCACATTTGCAACACTTTCCTGCAAAATTACCATAGCGAACGTAGAGATTTAGGCCTCTAAAGTTATCCGATTTCACACTGGCTGTAATGGTAAAATGCTTTTTGTTTTCACGGACAAACTGGTTGTTCAGATTTACGCACATTCTTGTGACGTCATCCCGAATACTCGAATTGATTGATTAGTTAAATTGTGATTTATATTTCATTGATGAAAATAAGGAGCATGACGGTGGGTCAATGAATGAAAGCTTTAAGACTGTGATTGATATTTTACAAAGAACATGGAATGCTGAGTTTAACAATCTTCAAAGTGTGCATAAAGTTCTACATTAAACTCTTGAGTCATTATTAGTTCCCAGAGAATTCATTATCAACACATTGTGATGTTTGTGACCAATTTCCCTGTGCTGTACCCTGAGGGGGGGAAGGCACTTCATGCTAAAAGTGGTAGGGGTGTGCAGCCCACCAACCAAAAAATATACCCGCAGTGTGACACATTTTTTGGTAACTTCAGTATAAAAGTATACAATTTTGATACCCGCAGTATGAAAGAAGTGAAATTTGATACCTGCAGTATAATTATTCAACGAAAATATTGAACAAATTAGACTAGCAGTACAAAGTTAACACAGTAAAATCTTATTTTTTTGAAAATGATGAAGAAAAAAAGGCACCTGCTTGGGCGGCACATATACCTCACATATGGAAGTGCCGCCCCCAGGTGCTGTACTTTCCTTGGGCATTTGGACAATATTCTACTAAAAACAGCAATTGCATTAAGGGTTTTAATTTGGATTTGCATATAAGGTACAATATTGCTATTTCTTTTATTTGCAGCCCCCTCCTTCCTACCAGCCACCCCCAGGGTCCTACCCTGGATATCCAGGGACTGCAGGAGTTGGACCAATTCCAGTTGGTGCTCATGGTGTTCCAGTTGGTGTCCATGGTGCAGTACACTCAACAAAGGTATCGTACATCAACTGTAACACTTTGATCACATGATGCAGAATTTAATGCATGAAAATTCTGTTTACATTTCGAAGTATAGTTGTTTTAATAATGAAAATATGAAATAATAATATTGAAAAAATAAAAAAATATTGAAGAAAAACATGAAATATTTAAGAAAATATTAAGTAGTAAAGAAAATATTAAAATAATGAAGAAAAGTATTAAATATTGAAGACAATATTAAAAGACAAAACCAAATGTTTGGTAAAAACAGTAGGTGAGTGAAAATTTGGAAGGTGAACCAAGATTTGCATTTGCTTCATTATCCACCACCCTAGGCATATAGGCCCAACATTTTTCATCAGGTGTGGGTGGGGGATGTATTTAACTACTTAAAGATGCACCTGATGATCTCCATTCACATTTGCCATGTTTGTGGAATTTTAACTACAGCAAAGTAGGAAAGATAAAGAGTACTTAATAATTGATCGTTTAGATGATTTTCAGAATGAATGGGGCCATGGATGGCTTGTGCACTTCGTCTAAATTTATCATGATGAGTACTTATTATATTTATTTTCCAACAGTTGATCTGTTGATAGCTTTTCTTTTTAACAATTGAACTGCTGGGTTATTGTTTTCTTGCTATCATTGCAGTAAGTGGTGAGGGCAGGGGGCTTGCTTTTTTGTTTTATAGGTCTTTAGTGTTATATGTAAAAAAAAAAAAAAAACTGTTGTGCATCTGTTGTGTATTCTTGTTGTAAAGTGCCTAAGTGTAGGGTTACCTCCAGCCTCCTAGGCACTACTGTATGTTATACTTAAAATGGAGCAAATAAATATTAAAGAAAAACATACTAATTTCTTCAGTACTTCGACCAATCAAATGCTAGGGGAACTTGTAAGCAGCAATACATGCATGCATATTTCCTTCATGTACATGTATAACACACATGATACGTGCACTTGAAAACATTTTTTCATACACTTGGTCCCATAAGCGTTCATGAATTGTGCAGACAGCCAAGATTCCTCCAGTATTTTATTGGTCTATAAGATTCCTCCAGTATACGATTGGTCCATTATGGACACATGAATCTCGGCCATGTGACATTATTTAAATTAGTTATCGGGAAATTGCCGATTGAGATTTGAAATGATCTATGCTGATGAACTTCTTATTTAATTTTTAATATTAAAAAAAAATGTATTTTAGGCACGTTCTTTTCCGTTTACTTTCTTTGATTAAATCCTAGATTGCTGTAAAGTTTCCTTATTGTTTAGCCACTCAAAATGCTGTAAAAAGGTTAATATTAAACCAATTTTGATTAAAGGATTAGTTCAGTGGTCAAGTAAGTTTATCATATATGAAAGAGGACTATACAAGAAACAAAATGGTGAAGAAAGCATTTTAAAATTAAAATTTGTTTAGGAGATTCAAGTTTAGGCTTATCTGTTGAAATGACTGGAGTAGTAAGTCTTCTATGGAAGGTTGGCGCCCTCATCCTCACATTCTTAAAGGTATATGGACAGGTAGTGATTTTACCATAAACATGTTTCTTTTAATATTCTGAACATTTCATTAAAGGTAAATGGACAGGTAGCAATTTTCCCATAAATATGTTCCTTTTAATATTCTGAACATTTCATTAACATACATCTATCAAAAATTTCATCTCGTTTCTAAGATATTCGCAAAAATGTGTAAGATTAGCCCCAAGAAACAACTGGACTTCCACTATTAAACAAAGGCGTATTACGTAAGAATTAGGACACAGCAAGGCTTACAATGCAGAACTGCCACAGTGCAACATTGACCTATGCTACTTCAAATCATCAGTTTCATTGAAACAGATATCTGAATATCGCTTAGTTAGCGATACCCTAATTATTTTTGGACATTTTCTTGGGGATAAAGAGGAAATATTGACTCAAGTTTCGATCCATTATTTCTTTATGATTGGCGAACTGCACTTCTTATGTTAGGCCGTAAGTATTACTGCATGTTACACTGTAACTTTCACATAGCATTTCTGTTGTACTGTCCTATCCTTACGTCACAAAAAAACCCAATGACCATATGTTTATAACCTTAAAATAAGCCAGATTTTCACATTTTGGGATTGAGTTTGTGGTGACTGTTTATAAATGGCATTTGTATCAATTTATGCAAAGTGGTTGCTACCTGTCCGTATACTGTACCTTCGCCAATGTTAAAGTGTTTTAAAGAAAATGTATTTGAATTCTTTACCATTTGAGTCTTCCATTTCTCTTCAGGTGGTAAATTATAATTAAACTCTTGTTTTACTACTTTTCTAACATATCCATTGTTTTTTTAAGCTACAAAATCGCAGGACAAAAATCAAAATATAAGGGATATAAGGAATCTGAGGCTGTGATATCAACTAGTCTGATTTTAGTCGCTTCTACACAATTTTTAATATCTCCTTTAACAGAATAAGATTTTTGAATGCTTTCTTCACTATTTTGTTTCTTTTGAGGTCTTCTTTCAAATAAGATAGGTGCGCTTGACCCCTCAACTAATCCTTTAACCAATATCATGATTTTTTTGTTGCTCTTTATCATGGTCTACAGCATATTATCTACCAAATAACTTTGATGAAGGAGCTGGCAACCGAAAAGGGAGGGGGTATTTTTCTTGAGTCTCAAGAATATGCAAAGACACTTTCCATGCATGCGACAGAATTGAAAGCCTTTGATATGAATTTTTAAATAAATCATCATGATAATTATTTTTCATCTACATAAGTATCAAAAATTAGACCCAGTCTTCTTTCCAAATTCCCTTTCTTCTTTCCAAGTTCACTCCTCTCCTCCAGCCTCTTCCATTTCTGACCTTTTCAAGAACATTCCCTCCAACATCATCACCTTCCGCCGCAATAGCCTCTTATTCCACCCGATCTAATCCACACTTCCCCCTTTCCATCCTATCCTTCCCTTTTATTACCTTTATTTGCACCTTTATCATTTATTTTATTTTTCTCTCCTTCCTTTCCCTTTCCCTCTCCCATTCCTCTCTGTCCTAACTCTTGCACCCTAGATTTTTAACACCATATTGGCACAATTGACTCTGGCTGTCGCGGTGCCGTTAAACATCAGCAAACCAAACCAAGCTAAATTCCCATGACTTAGCGAAAAGATGCCCTTAATTTTGGACGGAGAGCTTTAAATTATCATCATTTTCTTACTTTTTTTACCTTGCAGGGAATGACTAAAAAAGAGAAGAAACAACACAAGAGAGAGATGAAGAAATTGAAGAAAAAGATGAAAAAAGGCAAACATGGCAAGAAGTCATCGTCTTCCAGTAGTTCAAGCTCAAGCTCAAGCTCGAGTTCCGACTCGGATTGACCAGGTCAAATTAAGGTCATGAGTAAGAAAGGCAATAAGAATAAGAGCAATAAATGGTAAAGTGCAGCTTAGAGACCGAACAATGGTATAACAATAGTGGGGGAGATGGCTTTGGGGGGGGGGGGAGAGGGGAGGGGGGAATGGTCAATTTTGTAAAACTGTGCTGCTTAAACTTTGAATAGAATTGACCAGATCAATTCAAGGTCATGAGTAAGAAAGGCGATAAGAATAAGAGGAATAAATGGTAAAGTGCAGTTTAGAGACTGAACAATGGTATAACAATAGTGGAGGGGAGGTGGATTTAGAGACTGAACAATGGTATAACTTTGGTGAAGGGGAAGAGAAGAATTGATCCCTTTTTTTAAACTTTGATAACCAAGTTTTAGTTCTGACTCAGATTGAATCAAGGGCTTAAAGGAATACTCCCATCAAATTTCATTTTGATATTTTTGACAGAGGACAACAAACAAACGAAACAGATCAGTGAAAGCATCAAGTTAATATCTTATTCCTACAAGAAGTTATTGAATTTTGTAAAGATATTTCTTGTCTGCATAAAAGAGATTGTTGGTCTGAGTCTAAGTCATCATTATGATGTCATCACAGCACTTCTGTATTATTCTTTATGTATTTCTTTGAAAATTAATTTCGTATTTTCTAAATGATTGGGAACATTTTTTTCAAAAACTATTCAGAATAGCCTGTAAAATAAAATGTATAACAATGTTTTCAAATCTGTTCTAGTGACTTATATTTGAATTATAAAAAATTGGTGATTATACTTCAGGAAGTGCTGTAGTGACATCTTAAGACCCCGTACAAAAGTCATTTTTATGCCGGCAAGAAAAATATACCAAGTTCAAAAACTTCTTCTATGAATGAGATATCAACATGTTTTGTTTTGCTTTTTTCAATGAGGAAGTAACCATCTTTAGGAGGAATGGTCCATCAATCATTCATTGAATGGTCCATCAATTATTCATGGCATGGTCCATCAATAATTCATGGGTTTTGCACAAAGTCCTCCCAAGCATATAATGTATATTTGTACTTAGGCTCAGCCAAGGACTAATCTGATTGGCTTCACTGCACAGCAGTTATGTGGCTTGAGCCCCAGATTAATGACCTATTGTGTACAGTGTAACAGTAGCTGGCTGCTAACAAGTGAACTGTAAATAGACTATGAAGACGCTGTCAGTTAAGAAGGTATAGGTTACCCCTGTGTTGTGTATGGTGTAACAATAGCTGGTTGCCAAGTCAATGAATTGTAAAGAGTCTTGGGTTGAATCGAGGGTGTCGGTTTGGAGGAGTCTAAGGGACAAAAATTCTTAATAACCAATCTGTTTCTTAAATTGTTCTCTATCAGATGCATAAAAATGAAATTCCATGGGAATATTCCTTTAAGGGCAGTAAGAATAAGAAAGATAAATAGTAAAGTGATGCTTAGAGGCTGAACAATAGCATGACAATAGTGAAAGGGAGGGGGGAGGAGAAATTGATCCCTTTTTGAATACTTTGTTACTAGAGTTTTGACTCAGATTTACCTGGTCGTATGAAGGTCAAGAGGGATGAATAGTAAAATAAAGCTTTAGAGGCTGACTATAGTGAAGTGGGAGATTGAAGGAAGAAGGAGGGGGGGGGGGACAGGTAATTGATCTATTTTGTAAGACTTTGCTGCTACAACTTTGACTAGATTTGACCAGATCAAATCAAGGTCAGCAATAAGAAGGGCAATAAGAGGAACAAATGGTAAAGTGAAGCATGGCTGGACAATGGTATCCCTGCTGTTAATTCCAGTGCAACGCATTTGAAGTTTTCAACAAGGTTGAGCTAGGTTGAACTGGGTTTTAATAGGGCAAAGTAGATAACCTAGTTCAACCCAGTTCAATCTAGTTGTTCCAATTTCCATATAAAGCTCCTTTAAAAAATCAGTTCAAGCCAGTTAAACTGGAATTTTTAGCAGGGATACCAATAGTGGAGAGGAGCTGGGGTGGGGGGAGGGGGATTGATCAATTTAGTAAAACTTTGCTGCTCAAACTTTGACTAGGATTGACCAGGTGGAATCAAGGTCAGGAGTAAAGGACAAGACAAGTAAGAAGACAATAGTAGTAACATGAAGCAAGGCTGAGCAAAAGGATACCTTTAGGGGGAGAGGAATTTGTTTTCTCTTATTTCCCTGCTCAATGTGCAATTTGATATTCTTGACTCATAGGTCTGTGTAAAGATTTATTGAAGGATTAGTTAGGTGGTCAAGCAAGCTCATCTTATGTGACAGACGGTGGTGCTTTAAAAGAAACAAAATGGTGAAGAAATTACTTTAGTCTCTTAAGAAGATATTGAAGGTTTTGTCTCATTTGGGTAGAAGTGACTGGTGTGGAAAGCCTAATGTAGAAGGTCGGCACCCATGTCGTCACTTTTATGACGATTGTCATTAGAAATTGCTCTGCTTAAAACCAGGAACATCTCAACCTGCCCTCGAATGGAGCAGGGCCGGTGGAAAAAAAGTTATATATTTCTTTCTTTCCCAAACCACAAAACTGTATACAGTTTCACCTCTCCAAGGCTCCTTTAAGATAACAACTACTCCCACTGGTGTTACATGGTATTTTTAGTGACACACATCTGAATATAATGGCAATCCTTTGTTATATAAGTAGTAACCGTAATCAATGCTGGCATTGTTTGTCTTTGCTGCAGGGGAAAGGTGAAATGAACTATGAGCATAGAACGATTTATACCTCAATGTTATGATGCAAAGTTAATCTTGTGGAATGATGTGCTTAATTTGTTGTTCAAAATTGCAGGCCAAATTTTTAAGCAGTGCCTTCACTAATGGTCATGACGTGTACCTCCACTTTCCGTTTAGTATGCACTGCAACCGCCAATTTTTGCCAAAATTGACGGTTGCACATCACACGCCTCGCCAGAGCAAGGGCAACCTAATATGATATCATTATTTGCTTGTCCCGGCACAGCTACGATCTAATAACATTGCCAACACGCGTGAGTGTAATATGATGCCTCTACCTGATGCACATTGGGCATTTTATTAATGCCCCTATGATAGCATACTGAAAGGAAAGAGCTTGCACACTTAATGGTTAATGTATGTTTAAGAAAAATAATTCAAGTTTTTTTACAAATTTGACATTTTTTCTTTAATTATATTCAGGTGGTAAATTATAGTTGTATCCTTATTAGATTTTGTTTATGCAATAATGGTTTTAAAGACAAAAATCTCAGGAAAATGTAATAAAATTTATAACGACTGAGGATGTGACAACCAACACAAATAGTCTGTTTGCAGTCATTTCTACACAAATTCAAATATTTCCTAATGGATAGGTGGTTTCTTCACCATTCTGTTTCTATAAAAGTCCTCTTATACAATGAACTTGCTTGACCCCTGAACTATTCCTTTAACAACAGTTTTCTGTACAGTTTGTGTACAAAGCAGCAGAGGGGTACGAAGCAGGGGAAAGGGGGAAAAGTCATTGTGAGATATCCCAATTAGCAGCAATGTTTTATTGATATATGAAATTACTAGTGTAATTTTTCAATTTGGATGAAGTTTGGGTATTCTATTCCCCTTGAGAGTTAACCCTTCCTTCCTGTAAGGTTTGTTTGTAGTGCTATCATGATATGTTGATTATCGTGATATTCTTTTTCCCACGACATGAAATGTTAACACATATCATGATAACAAAACAAAAACTTATACTCAACTAAGAAATTTTTGCACAACTAGGCTAGGCTACTTCGTATGTTACAATTCTAACGTTACGGTATCAAATATAAAAGTCAAGTTTAGGCCATTAAAAATGCAAAAATATCGTGAAACATAAAAATAAAAAAAACCTAATTAAAAATGGTGCTCCTTCATCCCACACTGGCACGCTCCGATGTAAGTTGACAAAAAGAATAACAAATTAGCTCAGAACATGCCTCTCAGGGTCTCACTTCAATGATTTATGGTCACGTTGGCTGAATTATCAAACACGTGCTTGATGAACATATTAATCACGCGATCATGTCGTCTGCTAGATCTGCAAATCATTTTTTCTTGCATTCATCATAAAAGAAGTAACGTTAGTGATATTAACAATTTGTGTTGTGAGTCAGTTTTCTTGAAAAATATTATGATATACCAATATATTGCAATAATTTTCTGAACGATAATCGATACGTAATACAGCCATGTTGTGCCAGCACTAGTTTTTGGTCAAGATGACATAGTGCCAAGCTTTAGCTAGGTGTATGAAAATGGCCATTTGTATTCATTTTATTTTATGAGGGTGATTGGTGTTTGGGAAAGACCTAATCATGCACTTTATGGAAGTTAATATCGAAATGATATGGATATATTCTTCCAGGATTTGAGCTAGTTATATGAAAATTTATATGAATGTTGTTGAAGTATATGTGTATACTATAAGCTGGAAGGTGATTGGTGTTTGGGAAAGACTTAATCATGATGATATTCATATGGATATATACTTCCAGGGTTTAAATTAGTTATATGAAAATATATATTGGTATGAAAGTTATTTTTGAGGTGTACAGTATGTATGCTAGAGGGTGTTGTAGACTAGAGGGTGTTTGGTGTTGGGAAAACTTTTAGATAATTTCAATTTGTAATGAAAGTTTGTTTTTCTTTTTTTTCTTTATAATTTTATGCTATCTTATGTACAGGCTTGTAACCAGGATGTATTATGCTATCTTAGATACAACTTGTAACCAGGATGTGTTGTGCTATCTTAGATACAGGCTTGTAACCAGGATGTGTTGTGCTATCTTAGATACAGGCTTGTAACCAGGATGTGTTGTGCTATCTTAGATACAAGCTTGTAACCAGGATGTGTTGTGCTATCTTAGATACAGGCTTGTAACCAGGATGTGTTGTGCTATCTTAGATACAAGCTTGTAACCAGGATGTGTTGTGCTATCTTAGATACAGGCTTGTAACCAGGATGTGTTGTGCTATCTTAGATACAAGCTTGTAACCAGGATGTGTTGTGCTATCTTAGATAACCAGGATGTGTTGTGCTATCTTAGATACAAGCTTGTAACCAGGATGTGTTGTGCTATCTTAGATACTTAGATACAGGCTTGTAACCAGGATGTGTTGTGCTATCTTAGATACAGGCTTGTAACCAGGATGTGTTGTGCTATCTTAGATACATGTGTTGGCTTAGATACAACTTGTAACCAGGATGATGTGTTGATGCTATATCTTTAGATATCACAGGCTTGTAACCAGGATGTATTACAAAGGGGGCACAAACACTCAAAAGAAAGGGCACAAGGTCAGAATCTCTATATTCCCTTGTTATATAGGTTTTGCTTGATTTCAAGGGGGGTCACAGTTTTTCATTAGAGATGCACCCCTCCCCATTGGCATAGCCAGCAAGGGGGGGGGAGCCATGTCTCACAATCCCACACCAATACAAATTTACACATAGAAAATATATGTTTTGCCGAGGTAAGCAAGTTTTACTGAAAAGTTAATTGCCATGTGTGTTTTTGTTTTTGAGCAAAAAAAAAAAACAATTTAAGAGTGTGCACATGTAAAATGTGCAATAAAAATGATTTTATTTTTGGCATTAAATGTTTGTTTCTTCAATACCCAAATCCTGGCTTATGCCAGTGCCTAATTCCCTTCATGTCCTGTAGCTTTCTGGAACTTTGCCCCTTAAAAAACACACCACGTGATTTGGCTTTTATGCATTTCATATCTCTAAAATGCGTAATTTCTCAGAGCTTCCCCCCCTGGACCCCCATTGGGCTTCACCCCTGGACGCCACCAGAGGCCCTTAGGCGGGCCCCTGGACCCCACGCCGTGGGGCTTTGTACTACTTGTACATGCAAAGCAATGTCGCCATAAAACTTTTGGTTACCCCCATCAAAATTACCTCTCGCCACTTATGCTTCCCCCACCCCCCACCCAAACAAAAATCCTTCCTATGCCAGTGCCCTTTCTTGTGCCCTATGCTGGCTACAGACCTGCTTGAATATTTTGGTGATCAGCTGTGTATTGTAATGTAGGATAATTGACTGTCAAAAAAGATTATTAATTTCTGTAAAAGGTATTATTGTTTATCATTTGATAAGGATAAAGCTAAAAGCTTTTACTTATTTCTTTCAAATGACCATTATATCTTAATTCTGTTCTTGATTGTATGTGATTCCCAGAAGGAAGGGGGGGAGGGGGCTGCATTCCCTCAACTTTTGTGGTTAGAGTATCATTGAAAATCAATTGGTCGTGTAATTTGTGCTTATAAATTGAATTCAGAAAATGTTGGAATAAAACTAAGTGCTGCTATTTTATTTGAATTTAATCAAGTCCTCAAGGCTTCCAAGTTTGATTGTGTGACGCCATGCAAAAGTGTGCACGGCATTGTTAAGAAAACTAGAATTAACACATTTGAAAGCATCAAAATTGGATTAAATCTCATTATTTAATGCCTTTACAGGGGTTTGAGAAGGGGGGGGGGGGCACTTCCACATGTGAGGTATATATACATGTGTCGCCCGAGCATTTGCCTTTTTTCATAATTTTTGTAGTGCAGGTATCAAAAATCCAATCTCTCATACTGCTGGAAAATTGCATATATTCATACTGCAGGTATTAAAAATCACTTATTTTCGTACTGCAGGTATCAAAATCATAAACTCACTGCAGTTACCAAAATTTGTTCTCATACTGCAGTCCAATTGTGAAATTCTGGGTGTCATATACCTACCACTTTAGTATGGAAGTTTCCCCCTCCCCCCCCCTTCCTCCCTCCCCACTAAGCCTTTAACTACCAAAAAGATGCTAACAGGGTTCTTTTCTACAATTGTGCTGCATTGTTTTATACATTATTTACAAATAAAAGACTTGTTAAGGAGCAATGTGGCAAAAAAATGGGACATTCTCTTGAAATAAATTAGTTTGAAATGTCGCCACAAGTTTTCCTATTTTGTACATGTCCAGGAGTATATTTGAGCAAATGTTGGAATGAAACTCACTTCTCTAATTTCCTTTCAGTTTTCAAGTGTTCATTGCTCTCAATTTCTATGTGTACAACCCAATGCATTATGAACATCATCAAGATAGACAACTAGAATTCAGTTAAGAACATCAAAGTGGGATTAAATCCTGGCATTATTTGGTGCCTTTTAACTACCAAAATGAGGTTAACAGGGTTCTATTAAAGTGAAATTCCATGGTTTTTTGTAATATTCCCATGGTTTTTTGTAATATTCCCATGGTTTTTTTGTACAATTTTATTTGAAAGCATACATTTAGAGCCAATTTGATACACACATCAGGTTGGTATCATATTCCGTTCAGTAGATGGATTTTTAAAGATTCCCAATTGCATTTTAAAGTTTTTGTACAGTATGATGAATTGGTGTTTGATGATGTCATAGAGGCAATTTCATTGCAAATGTTTATGTATTTCTTTGAACGTTAATTGGTTGTTTCTGTATGATTAGAAACAATTTTCCAAAAGTTATTGAAGTAGGGTATATTTGGCAATGTATTTAAATACCTAACTTTCATCAATTTATTTTTCTAGCAGCTTATACTAATAAAAATGGATGATAGATTTGATTGAAATACATAAACTTTGTGCGGGGGAATGTGTTGCTGTGATGTCATACTGAGCCTTTTCCTATTCGTTTATTGGCATTTTTTGTGAACCTTAAATTTGAATATCTCCTTGTAGGAATAACATATCAACATGATTTTTGTACTAAATTTTTTCTAATATTTTTCTTTCTTTTGAAAGGTTACAAAAAGACATGGGAATATTCATTTAACACAGTTGTGCTGTTTAATGTTTTATTTTAATTCACAAAAGACTTGCTAAAGGACAAGAACCTGGAATAGCACAGCCGTACTTTAGGACAAAGCAGAAATTGAATTACCATTTTAGAATCATTTTTGATATTATTTGTATTCAAAAGAAATATTTGATTATTCTCGAGACTCAGAAATAATATGACTCTACTTTCTGGTAAAGTGCTTGTTCAATGTGGTTTTCAGTATGTTTATTTATTATCACCCCATTATATTTGTATGTACATAGTACATAACAGCAGTGACGTAACTAACCTTGGGTGCAAGGGAAATTCCCCCCCCCCTCCCCCTAACAAGTCTCAGTGGGAGTTTTCTTGGAAATTGATGAATGATGATCTGTCTGCGGTCGGTGGAATGCAGGTCGCGCGTGCTATAAGAGTATCTATTGTTAGTAGGCCTCTGTGTATCCATTTGATGTTTTCAGTTTGTCAGAAAATTTAGGTCTCCCCCCCCCCAACTCAAAATTTCTAGTTACTAGTTACACCTCTGCATAGCAGTATCCCTTAAATCCTGATGTGCAACATAGGTGCATTTGCATTAGGTGCTTTCATTGGTCAAACACTAGTACGGGATGAAGAGCCATGGGGATCATCCTGCCCTTGGCATTCATAAATGTTGGTCATATGCTGACATGCAATGAAGCTAAATGTGTAGGGATTGTTGTCCTGTCGTCGGTGTCTACAAATGTGTAACCTGAGCTCTTAACTTCAGTTATGAATGGTGTAGATTCACATAACATGGCACAGGGGTAGAGGACATTGGTACTGTTCAATTGAGCATGATTGAAATGGGAAGGGAGAGAGGGGGGGGTGCGTGTATAACTAAAGTTACCTCATTTGCATAACAATGAAAATATTTGTATCTATGATATAGTATCATAAATTAAGGTGGGTGTGTGCCTATGTCCACATGAGGATTAAACCCCAACACACAAGAAAAGCAATTGATAATAAGGGTGTTTCAGCTGACGTCACGAGGTCACATGACTTTGTTTACATCGTCATTTTGTCGGGCAATACCACTGTCGTCTGCTGTGCACTTAATTAGACTTACATACATTTGCATGTTGTTATATGAGATTATTTTTGTAAGATAATTATGTCGGAATCTTGCTGTGCCATTGGTTGCACTAACAGATGTGTGCGGGGGAATTAAAAGACATTTTCTCGATTTCCATCTGATCTTGATCGAAGTGGGTTTCTGCTGTAGGACGATTAGGATTTGCAGTGAGCACTGTGTATCAGGTATGTAGGCTTTGTCTGAGTATAACAAACAATCAGCTGGCATTCATGTTATTGTATACCCCGTGAAAATATCAAACTGAAGGAAAATATGACTTAGAAGTCGGAAGCGAACGAAAAATTACACTTAGTAAAATTCACTGAACTGGTACTGGTAGGTTAGCATGTAGTATGTTGTACGTGTGATGTGACTGAGCTGTGTGAAGACGCGTGAAACGCAACGATGCCGCTGCCCTGCAAAATGGAATCCAGTTGAGGTAGAGTCATGTGATGAAATCCCGCTATAGAGCACAAAAGATTTTGTAAAGGGGCTCTTTATCGTAATGCGAGGGATTTGTTCTGTGAATTCATAAGGATTTTGAAATAACATGTTTCAGTTTAAAAGCATTACATGCAAGAATTGTGCATTGGTTACAACAGGACCCTAGGAGACCTTAGATTATTGTAGGGGCCAAGCTCATCTTTTTCTTCATATTATGTCATTACTTAGCTTACACATTATGATATGCATATGAATTTACCATAGGTGGGATTTGAAGGGGGCACTTGCCCCCTCCCACTTTTTTCCGAATTTGCATCTTTTGTATGGTGAATTTTAGCATCTTAGCTTGATAACATTTAGGCCAAATAGCCCCTTTAAATGAGAAATAGGGCAAAAAGTGGGGGCCTTCTTTGAAATCAATTTGTGCAAATTTTCTGCCCAATGCACACAAGAAAAATAATTGACAAAAGATGGTAAAGTAACAGACTGAGAAATTAGTGCATTAAATAATTGAATGTATATAAAAGTTATGCTTCAATACATCATATAAGAATGTTGTGTCTGTTATCATACTAGGTAAACATTTCTAAATATTAATTATTCTTAGGATATTTCTTTCATATTCAAAACTGTATTTGTAGAAGGTATCTATTTAAATTCTGTCAGTACTGTATTCCGGGAAAAATGTGTATCAAATCTTTTTATAGCAACTCTATCTTTGTATTTCTAATTATACTTTTGCATAAAACTTGTTTGTACTAAACCATGAAGGGTTTGAGATGATTACAGAGTTTACAATATTCCACTCTATTGATATTTTGTCTTAAGTGTCATGTTTTAGGCATGGATTTCAGGTTACCCCCACACAATTCCAGGCCTACATCCTAGTTTGTAATCTAGTTTCCAATTTAAGAAAACATGCATGTCAAGCAGCCTTTAATGCCTCCTCTCTGAAGCACTTATTGTTTACAATCCTTTTCATACCCAAGACACTTATTTGTGAATCTTTTTCAGGCAAGCTTTTTCTTTTTCTTGCAAGGAGGATATTTTTATTGCTATTTATGTCAGGAATGTCATCATAACAAACTCAGCCAGAAACTTTTAACTATTAAAGAAACCCCTCCATGAGACTTATTTGTTAATTCTTTTGAGGTAAGGATTTTTTTTTTTTTCTCTCTCATCTTTTCTTTCAAGCAAAAAAAATATTTCAATTGCTATTCATGTCAGGAATGTCATCATAACAAACTCAACCTGAAACTTTTAATCAAACAAAGAAACTCCTCCATGAGACTTATTTTTTCATTCTTTTGAGGCGAGGATCTTCTTTTTTCTTTTTCTACAAGAAAATGTTTTCAATTTCTATTCATGCCAGGAATGTCATCATAACAAACTTAACCCGAAACTTTTACCCAAACAAAGAAACTCCTCCATGAAACTTATTTTTTCATTCTTTTGAGGCGAGGATCTTCTTTTTTCTTTTTCTACAAGAATAATATTTCAATTTCTATTTACTAAGGAATGTCATATAAGAAACTCAACCTGAAACTTTTAACCAAACAAAGAAACTCCTCCATGAAACTTATTTTTTGGTTCTGATGCGATAGCATCAGGAACCTATGCGGTCATGAAGGCGTGTGTGCGTATGTATGTACATGTGGGTGTATGTATGTGACGGCCAGCTCATAAACATGATATCTCAAGAAGGGTACAGTGGATACATGTTATATGTGGTATACGTACAGCCCATGGTCTGTAGATGTAACCCTATTATTTTTGGTAGTGATGTCATGCATATTAATGAGTAGGCAGAGCTTAATGTAAAAATCTTGAAATGCTTATATTTTAACAACCGTATAATTGTTTTGTTTCATATTTGGTAGTTATGATGTTAACTAGTGTGTACATGTTCGTGGTATGAAAACATTAAATTTCATTAATATGCATAGTGGGTGGGGCTTAATATGATTTTGCTGAAAAAAGCTTGTAAACACGATATCTAAAGAACAATAAACTGGAGACAAGTCATATGTGATATACAGATAGCTCATGGTCTGTAGATGGGCGCTATTGTTTTTGGTGGCAATGTCATGCATATTAATTAGTAGGCGGGGCTTAATGTAAATATCCTTAAATGCTTATATTTTAGCAACCGTATGTTTTGTTTCATATTTGGTATAGTTATGTTTGCTAGTGTACATGTTCATAGTATAAAATCTTTGAATTTTATTAACCCTTACTCTACCATGCGGTGATATTATCGCCGTTTTGGGTGCCCCGTCTTTGGCCCCGCCTCCCGAGCGCATTTTCAAAATAGTGCTGGTAGAGTGGGGGTTAATCAACCCCACGCCTTGCGAGCGCATTTTCAAAATAGTGACATATGCATCGCCAACCCGAAAATATAGGCAGCATGATCCCGGTGGGCGGCCCAGCGGGTCCCGAGAGCGGAAGGGGCCCGACTTTTCTGCCTGAAAGACAGAGGACCCTTCAATAATCACGCCTTGATTAACCCTTACTCTACCACGCGGCGATATTATCGCCGTTTTGGGTGCCCTGTCTTTGGCCCCGCCTCCCGAGCGCATTTTCAAAATAGTGCTGGTAGAGTAAGGGTTAATATGCATAGTGGGTGGGGCTTAATGATTTTGCTGACAAAGCTTGTAAGCATGATATCTAAGGAACGATAAACTGGATTCAAGTCATATGTCATACACAGATATCCCATGGTCCTTAAATGTGCCTTATTGTTTGTGGTGGTGATGTCATGCATATTAATGAGTAGGCAGGGCTTAATGTACATAGACAAACTCTTAAAAAATTGAAATTTAAAACATTTGCAGGACAATATATAAAAGAATTTATAACAACCAAAAAACATATGTTTTGTTTCATATTTGGTAGTTATGTTTGCTAATGTGTACATGTTCATGGTATAAAAACATTTAAAATCATTAGTATGTATGCATAGTGGGCGGAGCTTAATATGATTTTGCTAAAAAAAAGCTTGTAATCACGATATCTAAAGAATGATAAACTGGATTCAAGTCATGTGATACACAGATAGCCCATTGTCTGTGCCTGATTGGTTTTGGTGGTGACCATGCATATTAATGAGTAGGCGGGGCTTAACCTATAATTCTTCAAATATGATACATGAGCAAGCGTCTGTTTTGCATTATACTTGCTATGATAATATTGCTAAAGGGTTAGTTCAGTGGTCAAACAAGTCCATCTTATATAAAAGACTGCAGACTTCAAAGGAAACAAAATAGTGAAGAAAGCATTCAAAAATAGTATTCCGTTAAGGAGATATTTAAGTTTAAAGTTTGGTATCATTTGTATAGAACGACTGAAATCAGACTAGTTGTGATGTCATAGCCTCAGATTCCTCCAAGTCTTTGTGTATTCTATCATAATTTGTCCTGTTATTTCGTGGCTTATAAACCATGGGATATGTCAAAAAAGTAGTAAAGCTTAATCTAGGAAGGGTATGTAAAATATACCACCTGAAGAAAGTTTGAAGAAAAATCATTTAAATAGTGAAAAATTTAAATAAACTTTCTTTAAACCAAGCAAAGAAACTCCCCCATGAACTTATTTTTTCATCCTTTGAGGCAAGGATCTTTATTTTAGAATTTCCTTTTATGCAAGAAAAATATTATAATTGCTATTCATGTCAGGAATGTCATTATCATAACAAACAAGCTCCTCCAAACACTTAACCAAACAAAGAAACTCATCCAAAAGCTTTAACCTGACGCTGCCGCCATTAACACCAGCGGTGGTAGAATAGTTCTCATTATTCTTTGACTAGTCCAAACTACAAGTGAATATCACTTATTCATCATACATATAATTCAAGCACGTTTGTATTCTCAATTAAAAAAACAAAACATCTCCAACATCGAAGGAAGGGCATGGGATCTCAAGTTTTGTCGAACACTATACCATAGCATCTGCATTCTTTTGTAATCATATGTACGAGCAAAGAAGAAAAACACACAAGATCATGTCAACAATTGTTTCAAAGAAAAAATTGTATTAAGTAAAAATATACCTGACAAAGTCGATGCTTTATCTTTCCATTTACACAAAATAATACAAAAAAATTAAACGTTAATGTACATGAATTCATAGGTACACAGTAAGATGACAAGTAAAACCCTTATTGCCACATTAATGCAAACACATAGCATTGAACGAAGTACAAACTACAATCTTGGACAAAACTGTTTTATCTTTTTTGAGATGTTATAGTGTTGTTTTTTAATATTTTTTCCGAGAATTGTTACCCCCTACCCCTTTTCAATACCCCCTTTTCAATACCCCCTTTTCAATGTTGAATTTATATCTTAACCTCATTTCCAGGAAAAACAGTAACAACGGCCAACACTGAATGGAAAGGGGGAGGGGAGGACAGTTAATATAGTGAGGTAGGGGAGGGGGACAATGGTGGTGTCAATGAAATTTTAAAAATGGCCTTAAAATTCCAAAAGATTAATTACAATTAAAAGAATACGGATTAAAGAAGCAACAGAACAAATTTGCAGCATTTCTGATTTCTAAATGTGGAATAATTTACAATACAAAAGTAGTTTCATGAAAAACATCACTTATTTGCACAAAGTGTTTCAACGAGTTTTGTCCAAGATAGTAGCATATAGTGTAAGTAATACAAGATAAAACTTTATTCTAGCAGAACTACCCCCTCCCCCCCCCCCCACCTTCTTAACCTTAGGTTGTATTATCTGGTAAACTCACAGCAAAAAATTGTGGACACCAGTTCCCTACAAACTCTCTGCCAAATAAATCACTATATTTGGGCAGTAAAAATGGCCCATAAATCACAGAAAATAACAAAATTATTAGCTTCATTTAATTTGGCACTATAACTCCTCAGCAAAATTCTATGAAAATGTCCAAAAGAGTAAGAAAATCATTGTTGGGGGTCAAAATATTCTTGTGTAGACAGTGTTGAGCTTGGATGTCTATGTCCTCATTGTCATTCACTCTACCTATTTCCCAGCTCATTTCAGTCAAGCAACCATAGGCGGCAATTCTCCGGGGAATGTGGGGGACAAGTCCCTCCCCCACAAAGTTTGTTGGGGGGACGAATATGCTTATGTCCCCTACTCTCTAAAAAAGAAGCCTTATAAAAAGCCTATATGACTGGCTACACCACTGGCTACACCACTGGCTACACCACTGGCTACACCACTGGCTACACCACTGGCTACACCACTGGCTACACCACTGGCTACACCACTGGCTACACCACTGGCTACACCACTGGCTACACCACTGGCTACACCACTGGCTACACCACTGGCTACACCACTGGCTACACCACTGGCTACACCACTGGCTACACCACTATCTGAGTTCATTCCCCCAACATTGAAACTGTATTTTCTATCTGGACAACAACAACATATGTTTAATGCCTGGTGGACAAGATGACCTCAGGGTTAATTAACCTGTCTGCATTAGATGATTGACAGCTTTTTCAACCAATCACTGCATGAATTTGCCTAGCAACAAAATCTGTGTAACTAAGTGGGGCAAACATCCTACGTGGTACTGGTACAGTACAGTTAGCTAGCGGCACATGCTCATGTAGTCGATGCAATTTTGAGTGACGGCAAAATGTTGAACAAAAATAGAGCTGCGGGCTTTGTGAATTTGATTGCTGTTACCCAGAACAACTAGCAAACTGAATTCTGTTCATCCCTTTTGCTAAAAACTATTAAAATTTGGAGAAGTGCTGTAAATGGATCAAAGCATGCGGCAGGCTTCGCAAACATCTATTATATGTCAATGCATTGGTAATGCACGATTGCGGATTTGAGGTTTGTTTTGCCCCACCTAGTTACCCTGTTGCCATAGTGGGTGTGGCTTATTTCGTAACTCAGAGATGTTAAGTTGTAGAACCCTGCTACAAATGACTCGAGTCGGATTACAAGTGACATCAGTCTAAAATTTCTCAAAACTCTGTATTTCATTGCCTGGATGTTTCTATATTTTCAGTTAATAGCATTATCATGGATATTCATTCTACTATATGCAGCAGCCTGAAGTATCAAATTCCTAGTTCATTTCAGTACAACAACAAAACTCATTTAACACTTGGTATATACATACATAATACAACTTAGCAACCCAAAACAATGAATGAAACAACAAAAACTGTTCAAGAAATACCACAAAAATCTTTTAAAATATTAACAATTTGCAAGGTCTTACTGTCAAGGCATGTAATATACTTAACATATAAACAAAGAAAAGGTAGCATCTGCAAGTATATGCTAAGAAATACAATTAGAGAATTGCCCCTTGACTATACACTCACCATATGCAAAAATCCCTTTTTATTTCCTATTAGGGCTGTCAACGTTAATAGTGCGTTAACCTCTTTAGAATGCGGATGAATCACGCAACTAATAGAAACAATAGAAGTTAACTTCTATTACACCTGCCCTAGCTGCACAATAATTTAGTGATTAATCAAACCCATACACCTTATCGCAAAATTTGGTAATATTGTATATAAAATATATGCAAGCAAATCCTGACAACAAAATGTCCACAGCCCCTATTAATATTTATAAGTGTATAAAATTATAGAATACAATTTAATACAAATAGGTTTGTCACCTCTCCACATACAAATAAATACTGTGTGTATTCAGCATGTGTATTTACAGATCATATTTCCCCTTATCCATACATGGAGAATGCACCCATGTGAAACAGCCACCCCCACCCCCACCTTTTTCATTCTTTAGCCACAGTAGGTAGAATGGAGATGCTCCCAAGGCAATTTGTTCAAAGCCCCTTTGTTATCTATATGGCATCAAGGTACTCAATCTTCCATGTTTTCTCTCACTAATGTATTTAACAGGTGTTTATTTAACAAGCTATTCTACAAGAAGCTAACAGCATCATTACGAAATAGGACATTGCAAAACCAGAGCATCACTCTTGCTCAGCCAATATAACTTGAAAGTTCCAGCATAAAAAGCTAAAATATTCATCAACAAATTTGGTGTTCCTCTGCTACCTGTATGGCATCAGAGATTGTGATTTTAATATTGCAACATATTCTGGCAGTATTGTCATCAACAAATTTGACTTGACCAATGAATATTCATACTAACAGTATGCATTGGAATGTAAAGAAGTGCAACTTGCATAATTTCTGACCTGTGTAGACAAGTAGAGGCACTATTAGCAGAGATGTAAGCAGGAAATGAAAAACAAATATCAAACATAAAAATCCGCATACTGCACCAAAAATTGGACAAAAATCAGTTTAAATACCCCAAAATCAATCAAACTATCGCTGTTGCAATCCTATCTTTGTGCCAATCACATAGTCACATGGAGAGACACTATTAACACTTTAACATATTTTCGTTCCGAAAATCTGTTAATTTTCACCCGCTAAAAAAAATTCACTGGAAAAATCTGTTAAAACTAAAACAGTACAGCTGTTCTTGCAACATCCAAGGAATTCACGGCTGTAGTATTTACTAACACTGTGGAAGGGACCTTCAAACTACAGCCATTAAAATCTTCCATTGAGTAAGTGGTCATAAATCTTGTGTCTACCTCCTGTAATGTAGCGGTTATCGCACTTTTTTACAGGCCACGAGACCCCGGGTTCAAGTCTGGGTTGGGTAGACACGCCAGTGCACCACAACTGGTTATCAAAGACCGTGGACATTGACTTGGTTGTCGATGCCATGTTTGTCCATACGACATCTCTACGTTTGTCCCGCCTTTGTAAGTGGTGCCCGCCGGGTCTCGGAGTGAATAGCCAATCCACTCTTATTCCTTCGTCGTTGTCTTGTGTCTTGCAGTGAAGGCTAAACAAACATCCACAGAAAGTAGCTGTTTGACAGATTTATAGCTCCATGTGCTTTTTCAGGGAAAGCTCGGAATTATTTGGAGATTTTCCAAATTCTTATCACCTTCTTGCTATCAAACCAATACAGACCCCTAGCTTTGCTGTTTTACAGGGGCGGCCCGCCCTGCCTCCCTGAGGGGTCCACCCTGCCCGCTGGGGTCTGCCCTGCCCCTCATGAGAGAAAAAAATGAATACCTTACATGGATACAGAACACAGAATAGTAAGCAATTGTCCTGTTTGGCTAATGACTGGTCCTTATCAATCAGAATAGCTTCATTCTGAGGTATGATTATAGCAAAAATCACAGAGCCTTAAGAAGGCCCCTAGACTCCATGCCAAAAAGATGCAGTGCCCCTAAAAAAGTCTAGCACCCTGCCCTTTTTTAAATCAAGCTAGAGGTCTGCAATAACACAGATTGACCTTTCCAACCCAAAAAGAGTGACAGCTGAAGAACACATTTATTATTATCATCTGGGTGTTTGGAGAAAATTTTACAGCAGTGAATTTCAGATGAAATAGAAGAAAAAAGGACAGATTTGTTCATGGTAGTGAATTTTGCAGATGATTTTAACAGATTTCTGACAAATTCACCACCATTAAAGCGTTTATAGTAAGCTAGATGAGTCCAACCATTCATTGCACTGTGTGGGACAACAAATCTTATCTGCATTCATGGCATTCTTGTTTTATTTGATAACATTCTCTCATGTTTTATCTGCTAGAAAACATTATTCAAGGACAAATTTAGTTTTTTTGTCACTCTTAATCTTATTCTTAGTAGGACTTTATATAGTGCCGCTGAGTATCAAAATAATAATCAGTAGTGCTGTACATACATATATACATAGAAATTATACACATCCATGCACAATTACAAATATACGAACAAAGATGAAATTAAAAACTATAACACTGAGTAAACACATGAGTTTTTAAACTTTTTTTTAATGAACTTATATTGGTTGTTTCTGAAATTTAAGGAAGTGATTTCCAAAGAAATGGGGGCAGCATATAAGAATGACCGGGTCCTATTGTTATAGACTTGGTGCCTGGTATTTTATGTTTGTTTTGGTGTGGAGATCTCAAGTTTCTAGAGGGGTTATCTTTGATCAAAATGTTATTAACATTCATCTTTTATGAATGAGGGTTTCCCCCACACCACCCCTTGAGCTACATCACTGGTACCAGGCAGCCACTCAAGTGATATGAGGGTTGCCCCCACACCACCCCTCGAATTACATCACTGGTACCAGGCAGCCACTCAAGCAATTTGTACAACACACAACCCCTTTAATATTTCAGAATAAAATCTCTATCAAAATATTACTAATATTTCAGAATAAAAACTAATCAAACTATTACTATCTTATCTTTGGTGTAAATCTCATTATCACATAACCTACTTTGGGAGAGGGGTGTCAAACCACCCATTGCACTTAAGTTAACAAAAAAAATATTGATCCAGGGAGGTAAATAATTATAATAATCCAAACAAATCTTGAAAAAAAAAAAAAAAAAATCCTCCAAAAAAATTTCTGCAGTGAAATTTCTCAACCAGTTATTTAAACTTTAGGCAAAATTTTCCGCGATATCTCCAAAACAGAAAACAGAACGCAGTATCACAAGTTTCTATTTGACTTTTGGACCTAAATCATCTTGAAGTGGCATGGGCTTCTAACCACTAAACTAATTCTTTGAAATCTACTTCTTGCACAAAACTGATTGCATGCAGCAAGGGTACCCATAACCCTTTAATGTAGTGCTGTTGATTTGCGATTAATGTACTATAAAACGTTTAATAGCCAAAATGTACGATCGTACTTTAACGATTACTTGATTTGCGATTAATGTACTATAAAACATTTAATCGCCAAAATTACGATCGTACTTTAACGATTACTTGATTTGCGATTAATGTACTATAAAACATTTAATCGCCAAAATTTACAATCGTACTTAACGAGTACTTGATTTGCGATTAATGTACTATAATAAGTTTAATCGCCAAAATTTACGATCGTACTTAACGATTACTTGATTTGCGATTAATGTACTATAAAACTTTTAATCGCCAAAAATTACGATCGTAATTAAACGATTACTTGATTTGCAATTAATGTACTATAAAACGTTTAAGGGACAAAATTTACGATCGTACTTAAACGATTACTTGATTTGCGATTAATGTACTATAAAACGTTTAATCGCCAAAAATTACAAGCATACTTTAGCAATTAATCGCAAGCACGCTTCACCCAAAAATCACTCTTTTTTTTTTTTTTTGTGGAAGTGGTCAAGTTCCCACACAAGCATACCAGGCATTTTCGGACCACAAATAGGCTAACAATCTCACCAAATCCAAATATCATGTCATAAAATTAGCCGTTAGGCTGATAAAACTACCTGAGAATAAAGATCTGTGCTATAGATAACATTAAAAAAGGTGTAGAAAAAAGATATTCATAAGAAATGTTGCCGATTTCTGGCAGTCTAAAGTTCCACCTGGTCCTTTACAAAATAATTTATGTACAGACAGTACCCTAGTACAGCATTGGCTAAGGCCTGTAAAATCAGTTTTTATTTCTCAAAGTTAAAGTGTGGTAACAATTTTAGTTTAGCCATGAATGTGCAGTAGAAAGATATAAACGATTGATAATAAAGGAAAGCAAGGAATTTGCTTGATTTTTAATGCCATTTTAAGCATAGAGAGGTTTGTTTTCAGTATATAGCTCAATCCTTTAAGATGATGAGTTTTTTACAATGTTTTTTAGTGTTGCTAATTGTCACTGTACACTAGGCCACCCATATAGTATTTTACAATGTTTCTCAGTGTTGCTAATTGTCACTAGGCCACCCATATAGTATTTTTGCGAATTAATCGCTTCAAAGTTTTACCAAACATTTTTGAAGAGTTGCGAGTGATTAGCGATTAATCTCTAATCGTCAACAGCACTACTTTAAAGGACACTAGACCAAAAAGTGTGGGTGTAATTTTCGAGAGACGCACATATATTCAGAATAGCTTTTTCATCCTCTTGGAGAACTTCAAAACTTTTCCAACACCTTTCGTTATACTAGTAGTTACCTGATATTCATACACAATAGTATTTTATCACTTTTGGAAGGCAAAACAGGTCAATGAATATTTAAAAGATTCACCAGAAAGACAGCAGTGCTCAAGATAAGCCGAATAAGTCCGCTAGCCCCAGGCTAGTTAATTTTACGTGTGGGCTAGCACAATTTTAATTATTCAAGCCCGTTGTGCTAGTTCTATAATCAAAATTATTCCAGTATGTTTATGTCAGACGTGAAAGGAAGGACTGGTGGAAAGTTCAATCCGGCTGGTGAAATGTCAGGTAAGAAAGCCCGACTACGTGAAAAGAAGGACTGGTGGAAAGTTCAATTCGGCTGGTGAAATGTCAGGTAAGAAAGCCCGACGGGCTAGTAATAAACCAATGCTAATTTTGAGCCCTGAAAGACATCCTGGTTAAATTTTAGGCCAGATGTCTTCTGAAAAAAAAAAATCATCTAGGAAAATTGCATTGTTTATTCAAAGGCATGTGCAGTGGCATTTTATGATGGTTACTGCATTCAATGGTGGCAGGTGTGGGCCTTCATATCAAGTATGACTGGTGAATAACTCCATCTCATTAAGGTTTACAATAACAGATCAATAAGCTAATCCATAAAAATATACTTTTTCTGCTCCAAAGTTTTTGGCACAAACAGATTGCTGACAGCACGATACACATCAGACTAGTACCTTTAAGCTAAAATGTCTTTCATAAAACAAAGCTCATCCAGGTGTATTGTATTGCTTTTGAAAAGGCAGCTATGGTGGCAGGTGTAGGCCTTCATATAAAGTATGACTGATCCATACCTCTGTCCCAGTTGGGCTTGCAGTAACAGCGTACATCGTGCCTGTTGAAGAAAAGAGAAATCAAAGTCTTTAATTTTATACTTTGTAAAACGATTCTTGGTTCATTTCAATCATGTCTAAAGAGCAAAGATTTTATCACAAGTGTTAAACATTCAAAATTCAATTGGGTTTGTAATATTTTATTTTTTGATATACTGTAAAGATGATATAAAATATGATTCAATTCATATTCTGACCCCTAGCTTTTGCTGTTTCAAAGGAGCGGCCTGCCCTGCCCCTTTGGGGTCTGCCCTGCCCCTCATGAGAAAAATTGTATTTTTCATTTAATTATAAGATTTTTATATATTTTTTTACTTAATAATCTAAATTAGCCCATAAATGAAATACTTTACACGGATACAGAACCCAGAATGATAGACTGTTCCTTATCAGTCAGAATAGTTTCATTCTCAGATGTATGATTAGAGCTAAAATCCCAAAGCTTCTTCACTAGGGGATTGAGCCTTAAGGATGCCCCTGGACTTCATGACGAAGCGTTTGTGCGCCCATTATTTAATGTGCCCCTCAACAAGTCTAACACCCTGCCCCTTTTTAAATCAAGCTACATGTAGGGGTCTGTAATTTCATATGATAGAAAATTACAATCTAAAGCAACTTCCAAAAACAGCAAGTTAAAATATTCCTATCTCAAGTTATTCATGTTTGAAGTCAACACATGGAGACTGCTATTTTGTTCAATTCTGTATTAAAATCTTGTGTATGATGACAAAATTTCCCCAACAGGGACAGAAGTATTATAAAGTTTTTATTCCAAAACAATGTGATACAAAGTTTTAACAGGATCTTAAGATATTTTCATGTGTACACAAAAATGTCCTTGACCCTCACAATTGTTCATAAACTAGAAAACATGATGATAAAGTAAAACAAGGCATTCCAGCATCCTGTTGGGTAGAGCTCTTAGTTTGCGATTAATTCACTAAACGTTTAATCGCCAAAATTGGCAAGCGTTTAATCAACCAAGCTTCACCCAAAACTCAGTTTTAAAATAATTTATCTTGGACTGGTACAGTTCACACACAAACATACCATGCATTTTCGGACCAAAAATAGGCCAAGAATCTCACCAACTGCAAATTTTATGTCTCATAATTACCCATTAGGCTGATAAAACAAATTCTTAAAAATAAAGAACCTGGGTTTGGATGACATTCAAACCGGCATAGAAATAAAGTATTTAACAAGAAATGTTGCCAATTTCTGGCAGTCTAAAGTTCCATCTGCTGTCACAAAATAATTTGTGTACATCGACTGTACCCCAGTACAGTATTGGCTAAAGCCTGTAAATTTTCTACTAGAATGGTAAACACCATCATGGTTCACATGCTTATGCAAGTTTTTACCCATATCATATGACCAGCTCAATTATAAAGATGGCATCCCACCTCCCACATGGCCTCCCGTGTCCCGCATGTCATCCCGTGTCCCGCATGGCATCCCGTGTCCCGCATGGCATCCCGTGTCCCGCATGGCATCCCGTGTCCCGCATGGCATCCCGTGTCCCGCATGGCATCCCTTGTCCCGCATGGCATCCCTTGTCCCACATGGCATCCCATGTCCCACATGGCACCCCATGTCCCACATGGCACCCCATGTCCCACATTGCACCCCATGTTCCACATTGCACCCCATGTCCCACATGGCATCCCATGTCCCACATGGCATCCCACCCCATGACCCACATCCCTTGTCCCACATGGCTTTCCACTTTATCTCGCACATGGCATTCCACCAATATCCCACATCATGGCATCCCACCCTATGACCAACATGGCATCCCACCCTATGACCAACATGGCATCCCATTTCCCACATGGCATCCCATGTCCCACATGGCATCCCATGTCCCACATGGCATCCCATGTCCCACATGGCATCCCATGTCCCACATGGCATCCCATGTCCCACATGGCATTCCACTATATCTCCCACATGGCATTCCTCCATGTCCCACATGCATTCCACCAATATCCCACATCATGGCATCCCACCCTATTACCAACATGGCATCCCACCTTATATCCCACATGGAATCCCTCCCTATGTCCCCCATGGCATCCCTCCCCATGTCCCACATCATTGGCTTTTCACCTGATGTCCCACATGACATCCAACCTTATATCCCATATTGGATCTCATCATATGTTCCACATGATATCCCTTCCCTTGTCCTAATGACATCCCACTTTATGTCCCTCATGTTATCTCATGCCATGTCCACATGGCCTCCTACCTATGTCACACATGGCCTCCTACCTATGTCACACAAGGCCTCCTACCTATGTCACACATGGCCTCCTACCCTATGTCACACATGGCCTCCTACCCTATGTCACACATGGCCTCCTACCCTATGTCACACATGGCATCCCAACCTGTCACACTCTATGTTATTTGTGGCATCCCACCCCATGTCCCACATGACATCCCATCCCTTGTCCCACATGGCATCCCACCCCAGTGACCCAATATCCCACATGACATCCCATGTCCCAGTTGGCATTCCACCCTATGTCCCACATGGCATTCCACCATATATCCCACACGGCATCCCACCCTGTCCTACATGGCATCCCACTAGAGCTGTGACCGTTTAGCATGTACACGCCACACGCTCGCAAATCCTTGTAAACATTTACTAAATACATTGCGAGTAATCATTTTTCATAGTCAGTCTTGCTGTTGAAAATCATTATGATCATTCATGATTCAAATCACACACACATTCGGCTGACAAAATTCCAATCAATGACTTTTTACAAACTGTAGACCCGATTAGCATATTCATTTTTTAAATGTGAGAATCACAAATGTGCAGTAATCAGCTATGAATGGGGGTATTATGCAATTTGATTTAGCTGAAATCTGAGAAGGCCAACTTGTGCAATGCACGAAGAATGTGCAGCAGTTAACAGTGAAACTTACAATAGGCCTAGGCCATAATTTTTTTAAATCCCACTCAATCAAGGCCCATTTTACAAGCTGTTAAATCGACCAACAAACACACTTAAAGTACTTTAATAATTTGTAACAATCAGTACATTTACATGTAAATATTACCTGATGAGTTAAATTAATTTTGCAAGAAAGAAAAAATACTGCAAAATAAACAAACATAAAAAGTTTTCGACACAACTAAAATTCTAGTTGCTTCCCAAAGCGGCCATTTTTTTGAGAGGACTGATATTTTAGAACTTCTGGGGTGGTGGCGTAGTTTTGAAATGTTTTATGGCGAGGTATCATAGGCCTAGTATACAAGATTTTCAGTGAAACTTCGAAAGCTGTAGCGAGTACGGCAAAAAAGGTTATGCAATGTTGAGCCTAAATGACACTGAAAAGAAGTTATCTATTCTTTCTAAACTGAATTTCCATGTATATTTTCCATATTAAAAAATGATAATTTTTACTATAGAAGAAAACTTTTTACGATTTGAAAAGCAAAACTCAAGCGTCTATTTGGGCAATGGAGTCAATACTTTTGCCATACTGATTGCGCGATTGTTTTACTTCGCATCGTTAATTTGGAGCAATTTTGGTGTATTTCCGAAAATTACAGTACTAAACGCGTGTAAACGATACACGCTCGCTTTTTTTGGCGTGTACACATTTACTAAAATCCCTAAACTTTTACAGCTCTACATCCCACCCAATGTCCCACATGGCATCCCACCCAATGTCCCACATGGCATCCCATCCTATATCCCACATTATATCCAACCATATGTCTCACATGAGTCCCACATGACATACCCCATAGACTCCATATTGTAGTCTCGCCCTAGCTATCAGTCCCTATTTAGGCATACTAAGCATGAATGTCTGTCATTTCATATAATAAGATATGCAAATGAACTATTGAATAAGAAAATAAAGGCGGAGTCAAATAATCATGTCTGGTATAACCCTTGGTGCATACCACATGGTATATATTCTATCATATGTCCCACATGGCCCCCATCCATGTCCCACATGGCATCCCTCCCTATGCAGTCACATCCTTTCACACTTCCTGACTGAGCATACTAAGTACAAAAGTTTTTTTCAGCATTATACTTTAGCAACTTTATGCAAATGACCACAATAATCAGACATCGCAAAACGATACACATCCCTTCTTTGCAAATAACATGCTTTCCAGACTGTCACACCTGCCATCCCACCCTGTTCCACATATCATACCATGCTACTTCCCTCCTTATAGGAATTCTCATAAGATGAAATCCAGATACCATTCCACAACATGACCTGTATGCCATCACACCTGCACTCAAGATGACATCTAACCATATGCCTTAATTACCACCCAGTCCCATGCCACCCTGCCACACTGTCCCACCCCATCCCTTACTGTACTATGTGCCATCCTAACCTGTCCCACATGCCATTCTTCCATGTACCAAGTGCCATCCCACAGGCCATTCCATCCAATCCAAAGAAAAAAAATTACACTCCCAAAGGCCAATGCTGTTGTGAATTTGCAACATTTATTTATTGACTGAAGCAATTTTCAGATAAAAGTGAATGCATACATGTCTTTTCAAAAGAATTCAAATATATTCTATAAAATTTTCTTATGATAGTACTAAAAATACAGGCATATTTCATGACAGTTGGGCCTAGAAAGTTTGCACAAAAGTTATAATCAGTACTTTTCCGCTCTGTACTAACCTTACTGTACTACATGTATATTGCATATTCGTGAAACTTGTAGTGCACCATAACTAGGCCAGCTGTTATTAAAAGTTTGAGGAATAGCAGGAATATTTACGAACTTCGCAAGTGTTGCAACCCTGTCTTCCCATAAATATTATGTACTTATGAAATTTTGAGGTAATGTACCATGTTCAATTACATATATTTCAACAAATAAATATTTTTGTTTATTTTTAAACAATTCAAAGGTATCTTTTATAACTTATTTTTGCAATTACCAATACTGACGGTACTCGGTGGTACTTCGGTATTTTTTATTTGATGGTATCGTACCGCACCAGCAAGTACCGGTACTTTTTCTAGTCCCACTATACCCTGCAATGTTAATCCCAGCCCATTACAAATGCCATGACACTACCTTGTTTTACATGCCACACCTCCCTGTCCCACATGCTATCCCACCCTGTCCTATATGCCATGACATCCTGTCCCACATTCCATGGTACTCTGTCCCACACGCCACCCTGTCCCACATGCCATCCCACCCTGTACCACGTTTCATCCCATCCTGTCCCCCATGCCATCCCACCTTCACTTTAATTCTACCATCTTCCACCCAACATTCTTTCCTCTCACCCCCATCCCCTCACTTCTATCAACTCAACATGCTCCATTCCCCTACCATGCCCCTTCACCTGCCACCCCTGTTCATTTACAATCCTCAATTCACCTGCCACCCTCTACTCCCAAACATGCACCATTCACCGTGCCATTCCCCATTTACCTACCATCCCCCATTCACCTACCATCATCAATATTACATACATCTACTATCCCAACCCACCTTTTGCAATCCACTCATCCACCAATTATACTCTTAACCAACTCATCATTCCAACCTTCACTATAACCTCCACTCCAGACCCCTAGCATTGCTGTTTTACAGGGGTGGCCCGCCCTAACCCTTTGAGGTCCATCTTGCCCCTCATGAGAACAAAATAATTATTATATATATATATATATATTTTTGTATCAACCTAATTTTAATTAACCTCATATTTAAATACCTTACATGGATACAGAACACAGAATGATAGCATAGTAAGCAATTGTCCTGTTTGGCTCATGAATGGTCCTTATCAATCAGAATAGTTTCATTCTGAGGTATGATTATAGCTAAAATCCCAGAGCTTCTTCACGATGGGATTGAGCCTTAAGGGGACCCCAGGACTCCATGCCAAAAATAAGCAGCGCTTCGCGTGCTCATTAATGTGCCCCTCAACAAGTCTAGCATAGTACCCTGCCCCTTTTTAAATCAAGCTAGGGGTCTGCACTCTCTCCATTGCACTACAGCTCTCCCTCCACCCACCCCCCCCCCCCACCCGCCCATTTAGCCTTAACTTGAATCTGACATTCCAATAAAAAGATACTCAACTTTTTCCCCTTATAAACCAGATAGAGCTGATCTTTCTACCAAATCAGTATGAGAATTCAGTACAGATTAATTAAAAAGATGCAGGCTCAAACAGGAAAATGCATGCTCAAATAAAACAGATGCAGGCTCAAACAAAAAAAGATGCAGGGTCAAATAAAAGAGATGCAGGGTCAAACAGAAAAAATGCAGGCTTAATTAAAAATTGCAAGCTCACATAAAAAGATACAGGCTCAAATAAAAAATGATGCAAGCTCAAACAGAAAAGATGCAAGCTCAAATAAAAAAAGATGCAGGCTCAAACAGGAAGATGCACGCTCAAATAAAACAGATGCAAGCTCAAACTAAAAACATAGAGCCTCAAACAGAAAAGATGCAGGCTCAAATAAAAAAACTGCAGGCTCAAACAGGAGCTGCAGGCTCAAATAAAACAGATGCAGGCTTGAATAAAACAGATGCAAGCTCAAATTAAAAAGATACAGGCTCAAACAGAAAAGATGCAGGCTTAAATAAAAAAGATGCAGGCTCAAACAGAACAAATGCAGGCTCAAACAAAAAAGATGCAGGCTCAAACAAAAAAGATGCAGGCTCAAACAGAAAAGATGCAGACTTAAAGAGAAAAGATGCAGGCTCAAATAAAAAAACTGCAGGGCTGCAAACAATAAAAAATGCAGGCAGGCTCAGATGCAAACAAAAAAAGATACAGGCTCAAACAAAAAGATGCAGGCTTAAATAAAAAAGATGCAGGCTCAAACAGAACAAATGCAGGCTCAAACAAAAAAGATGCAGGCTTAAACAAAAAAGATACAGGCTCAAACAGAAAAGATGCAGGCTCAAACAGAAAAGATGCAGACTTAAAGAGAAAAGATGCAGGCTCAAACAAAAAAGATGCAGGCTCAAACAGAAAAGATGCAGACTTAAAGAGAAAAGATGCAGGCTCAAACAGAAAAGATGCAGGCTCCAACAGAAAAGATGCAGGCTCAAACAGAAAAGATGCAGGCTCAAACAAAAAAGATGCAGGCCCAAACAGAAAAGATGCAGGCTCAAACAAAAAAGATGCTGACTCAAAGAGAAAAGATGCAGGCTCAAACAAAAAAGATGCAGGTTCAAATAAAAAAGATGCCGGCTCAAACAGAAAAGATGCAGGCTCAAAGAGAAAAGATGCAGGCTTAAACAAAAAAGATGCAGGCCCAAACAAAAAAGATGCACGCTCAAAGAGAAAAGATGCAGGCTTAAACAAAAAAGATGCAGGCCCAAACAAAAAAGATGCATGCTCAAAGAGAAAAGATGCAGGCTTAAACAAAAAAGATGCAGGCTCAAATAAAAAAGATGCAGGCTCAAACAAAAAAAAAATGCAGGTTCAAATAAAAAAGATGCAGGCTTAAACAGAAACGATGTAGGCTCAAATAAAAAAGATGCAGGCTCAAATAAAAAAGATGCAGGCTCAAATAAAAAAGATGCAGGCTCAAATTAAAAAGATGCAGGCTCAAATAAACAAGATGCAGGCTCAAATTAAAAAGATGCAGGCTCAAATAAAAAGATGCAGGCTCAAATAAAAAAGATACAGGCTTAAATAAAACAAAATGCAGGTACATTTCTTACCTATTTACATCTTTACTCTAATTTATTACAATTGAAGTACCTGTCATGGTGTATGCATATCCCTTGCTTTTATGTGTAAATACCACTATGCAAGGGATGGACAATCTTGCAAACCTTCTTACAAACATGGGAAATGATGTACCTTTTTTTTCTCAGTCTGGTGTTTATCAAAAAAAATGAAGCCAGTATGACTTATGCATTTCCCAAGAGCCAGGACAACTAGGAGACCAGGTACTGTAGTTTGTGAAACAAGGTGCCCTCGATATTTGTGATTTGCTAGAAAGGAACTTTTTTTCTCTCACTTACTTGTACATAATAAATCTTGATGATGTTGTAAATTTTCCACAAACCAGGTTTGTTTAATGTGCAAGGTTTTCCAACCTTAGTAAATGCTTCTCTTGTTCATTGGCACCCTGTCCCCTTTAGGATCAAACTAGGGTTTTCAAGTTTGAATAGGACAGCATGTTATACTGCCACTACGCTCTGGGTACTTTGACTAAACGCCCCTTCTGGCCATTTTGCCCCTGCCCCATTAGGATCCGTTAGGGGTTTGCATGTACATGGTAAACAATGGCAACACCACTTACCCTGGTACTGGCCTTTGTGGATTATGAGTCATGCTTGGACCAACATACTGATAAGGATCCGGAGCAAAGTCAGACTCCATGGCCATACGTGCTGCCTCCAGCTCTTCAATCATGGTCTGTTCGGTCTGCTGGGGTATGTCCCAATAGTCGTTGCTCTGTACTTCCATATCCTATTAAAATGAAATGAAATACTCTCAAGTCAGTCAATCTTAATAACAATGTAAGACCAGGTCAGTCAATGGTAATAACAATGTATGACCAGGTCAGTCAATCTTAATAACAATGTATGACCAAGTCAGTCAATCTTAATAACAATGTATGACCCGGTCAGTCAATCTTAATAACAATGTATGACCAGGTAAGTCAATCTTAATAACAATATATGACCAGGTCAGTCAATCTTAATAACAATGTATGACCAGTAGAGCTGTGACCGTTTAGCATGTACACGCTACACGCTCGCAAATCTTGTAAACATTTACTAAATACTTCATTGCGAGTAATCGTTTTTCATAGTCAGTCTTGCCGTTGAAAATCAATATTGCCATTCATGATTCAAATCACACCTATCGGCTGACAAAATTCCAATCAATGACTTTTTACAAACTAAACCCGATTAGCATAATCCTTTTTAAATGGGCAAATTACAAATGCGCAGTAATCACCAAAGAATGGGGATATTAGGCACTTTGATTTCGCGAAATCTGAGTAATCTAACTTGTAAAATGCACCACGAATGTGCCGCAGTAAACAGTGAAACTAACAATAGGCCTAACGTTAGGCCACAAGGCTTAAGTTAAAGTTTAAATCCTACGCAATCAAAGCTCCGTTTTACAAGCTCTTAAATCGACCAAAAAACACTTGAATCGTGGACAATCAGTACATTTACATGTAAATATTACCTGATGAGTCAAATAAATTTTGCAAGAAAGAAAAAATATTGCATAATAAACAAACAGAAAAAGGTTTTAACAGAGCTGAAATTCTGCATGCGTCGCAAAGATGGCGGCCATTTTTTTGAGAGAACTGATATTCAGAACTTCCTGGGGTGGTGGCGTAGTTTTGAAATGTTTTACGGCGAGGTATATCATAGGCCTAGTATGCAAAATTTTCACAGAAGAACTTTGAAAGCTGTAGCGAATAGGACAAAAAAGTTACGCCATGTTAAGTTTAAATGACATTAAAAGGAAGTTATCTGTTCTTTCTAAACTGAATTTCCATGCATATTTCTCATAAAAATGATGATTTATACTGTAGAAGTAAAATTTTACGATTTGGAAAGCAAAACTCATCGTCTATTTTGGCTATAGAGTCGGTATTTTTGCCATACTGGTTGCGCGATTTTTGTTACTTCGCCCGTACTTTTGAAGCAATTTTGGTGTATTTCCGAAAATTACGGTACTAAACGCGTGTACACGATACACGCTCGCTTTTTGTGGCGTGTACACGTTTACTAAAATCACTAAACGTTCACAGCTCTAATGACCAGGTAACAGGGGTGAATCTGGTTAAAGAACTAGAAATTTGCAAGTTGGTCCTCCTAATAAAATCTAAAGCCTCTGCACAATATTGTATTTGATCGTCCTACTATATATACTAATTGTTTAATTTATTTTCAAGCCAGACCTGTCTTATTGTTTAAATTGCTATTCAGACCATGAATCGGTTCTTTTGGGACAAACTTTTAATTCTACAATTTTCATTTCAAGCGAGATAAAAATTGCTATTGACACCTAGACTTATTGTTTGCAGAACTTTCTTTTCAGGCCAGAATCCCTTTTGTTACATGTAGCAAGATGCAAATTGCAACCATCAAATTGCAACCATCTCTTGCAAAAAAGCAAGAGATGGTGCTCAGTGACTGTAGTTTAGCAAGAGATGGTGCTCAGTGACTGTAGTTTAGCAAGAGATGGTGCTCAGGGACTGTAGTTTAGCAAGAGATGGTGCTCAGTGACTGTAGTTTAGCAAGAGATGGTGCTCAGTGACTGTAGTTTAGCAAGAGATGGTGCTCAGTGACTGTAGTTTAGCAAGAGATGGTGCTCAGTGACTGTAACTTAGCAAGAGATGTGCTCAGTGACTGTAGTTTAGCAAGAGATGGTGCTCAGTGACTGTAGTTTAACAAGAGATGGTGCTCAGTGACTGTACAGTAGTTTAGCAAAAGATGGTGCTCAGTGACTGTAGTTTAGCAAGAGATTGTGCTCAGTGATGGTTTGCAAGAGATGGTGCTCAGTGACTGTAATTTAGCAAGAGATGGTGCTCAGTGACTGTACAGTCGTTTAGCAAAAGATGGTGCTCAAAGACTGTAGTTTAGCAAGAGATTGTGCTCAGTGACTGTAGTTTAGCAAGAGATGGTGCTCAGTGACTGTAGTTTAGCAAGAGATGGTGCTCGGTGACTGTAGTTTAGCAAGAGATGGTGCTCAGGGACTGTAGTTTAGCAAGAGATGGTGCTCAGTGACTGTCGTTTAGCAAGAGGTGGTGCTCAGTGACTGTAGTTTAGCAAGAGATGGTGCTCAGTGACTGTAGTTTAGCAAGAGATGGTGCTCAGTGACTGTAGTTTAGCAAGAGATGGTGCTCAGTGACTGTAGTTTAACAAGAGATGGTGCTCAGTGACTGTACAGTAGTTTAGCAAAAGATGGTGCTCAGTGACTGTAGTTTAGCAAGAGATTGTGCTCAGTGACTGTAGTTTAGCAAGAGATGGTGCTCAGTGACTGTAATTTAGCAAGAGATGGTGCTCAGTGACTGTACAGTCGTTTAGCAAAAGATGGTGCTCAGTGACTGTAGTTTAGCAAGAGATTGTGCTCAGTGACTGTAGTTTAGCAAGAGATGGTGCTTAGTGACTGTAATTTAGCAAGAGATGTGCTCAGTGACTGTAGTTTAGCAAGAGATGGTGCTCAGTGACTGTAGTTTAGCAAGAGATTGTGCTCAGTGACTGTAGTTTAGCAAGAGATGGTGCTCAGTGACTGTAATTTAGCAAGAGATGTGCTCAGTGACTGTAGTTTAGCAAGAGATGATGCTCAGTGACTGTAGTTTAACAAGAGATGGTGCTCAGTGACTGTACAGTAGTTTAGCAAAAGATGGTGCTCAGTGACTGAAGTTTAGCAAGAGATGGTGCTCAGTGACTGTACAGTAGTTTAGCAAAAGATGGTGCTCAGTGACTGTAGTTTACAACATAAATTACAAATTAGAGATTGTGAGCTGCTATCTCTTTCATACATCACAAATTTTGCAAACAAAATTCTTCACATTTTGATGATTAGCAATAACTAAAAAGCTACTGCCTTTGATGTAATTTAAAGACTAATCTCTTTAGAATTCAATGCTCTTTGCAGTGAATATAAATTCTCTATTTCGTCAATAGTACCTAAAGTAAAAGAAACGTGTTTTGTACTCAATATGAGAACTAAAGGAGCCATTCTGTTACGGTACGTGTGTGATCAGCCAGAGAATGGCCCCACTGGACCCATGGGGTCTCCCAGGGATCCACTGGGGACATTTCCTGGCTGGTCACACATGTAACATAAACAGAAAATGGCCCCAGTGGACACCTGTGGTCTTGCAGGGATCCACTGGGGCCAATCTCTGGCTGGTCACACAAGTAATGTAACAGAGAATGGCCCCAGTGGATCCCTGGGGTCTCCCAGGGATCCCTCAGGCCATTCTCTGGTTGGTCACACACATAATGTAACATAACTCACTGTAACACATGTAATGTAACTGTTACATGTGTGACCAGCCAGAGAATGGCCCTGAAGTGAAGGTACTACATGGCAATATTCATGATTCTCATGAGTACTGATAAAATTCTATATTTACAAAGAGAGGGGTTTATTTTCTTCCCCATTTTGCACCCACAATTGAAACCGGGTTTGTCTCCCATCGCAAGCGCCGCAATGTGTCTTGAGCAAGACACTTCACTCTGCTTGCTCCAGCTCACTCAGCTGTAAAATGACTACCAGCACTGCAGGAGAGTTGACCTGCTAGGGACATGGTATCCTGTCCAGAGCAATGTGCTCTCATACGTTTGTGCAATGGAAACCAGAGATAAACACTGGCCCCATGTGTCTAAAGGATAAATTCACATATGTCAATTACTAACAATTGATACTGATCCTTTACAGCTCTTGTACTCACCCTCATAAACTTAAGATCAATTTCCAACTTTTCCGCTTTGGCTTTCAGCATTTTCAGTCTTGATTCAAACTCTGCGCTCCTTACCTCCTGCAATCCCAGCTCTTTTGGCAGATTCTTTGGACTGTGCCATGCATCATCAGACGCCTTCATCCACCTCACCGCATCATCCCCCTCCCCAACCCCCTCCTCCATTGCATCATCCACAGGCAATGTTGCAGAACTGAGTTGTATAACACCTCCGGGTGCTGAAGCTTGATTTCTCAAAACAGAATCTCCATTTTTATTTAAGTTCGGAAATAAGTTTTGACTATCGTTATTGTTTTCTGAATCGATATCAACATTATGAAGTAAAGAGTCATGTCCGCCAACAAGAAAAGCATCTCCAGTCGATTTTTGATTGGTTGGCTGTGAAGGAATACGAATGTGAGACTGGCTCTCCCCGTGGAATGATGCCACTGGACTACTGTAAGTTTGTAGGTTTGCATAGGAAATAACATTGTGTGTTACAGAGGAATTGTTGGAATGACTGCTTTGGTTATTGCACATAGTTGGTTGAAAGCACGGCTTCTTGGACGAAGAAGGAATCATCTGTAAAAATTGCAAAGAACAAAATTGAAGAAGTTTTTTCTTTATGAATGCTGTTAGTTAAGATGTCAAACGAGTTTGTAGGTTTGCATAAGGAATGACATTGTGTGTCAGACCCTAGCTTGATTTAAAAAGGGGCAGGGTGCTAGACTTGTTGAGAGACATATTGATGCGCATGCGAAGCACTGCGTATTTTCGGTGTGGAGTCCAGGGGCCCCTTTAAGGCTTAATCCCATGGTGAAGGAGCTCAGGGAATTTAGCTACAATCATGCATCTCAGAAATTCAGAGTCAAATGTACCAAGAGGGTGTTAGAAATCTAAGGTGTAAGAGTTGGAAAAGTAATAATAAAGGACATAAATAACTTACGTAAATACTGCACTGTATGCATTTACACAAAGTGACACAATCATGTGTTTTGAAGTTTTCAGCTTAAAAACATTGGCATTTGGCAAACAAACAACAAATGTTTCAAACCTCACAGATTATTTTACACAATTGTTTGCTAAAGCCATACCAAACATACACTAAAATGCCAAGATGTGCATTTCTGTAAAATCAAAGGTAACATTGAATTGTATTTTACTTTTTGGCATATGCCAGGGAAAGCACACGTAAGTCACAATGACTTGTTTGCAGTGTGGACCCTAAAAATTTGCCAGGATGGAAAGTGGATGAACACCAGGTTAACACCCTGCTCTTTTCAAGAAGTGTTCAGAGAACCAGGCAGGGGTGAAACTCCTATTGCCCGAACCAACAGCTTTATGTTTCCTCCAAAGGACGGTGAGTGCTACCCAACCATAGGCCAATTTTTACAAAGGTCCGGTGGGGGAGAAGGTGTGATGCAGAAGACAAACCTTTGCGCTTGATGTCAGCATATATCCTGCATACATGTGGAAAAATCGCTATTTGAATCGCCCCTGGACTCGCCCCTGGGACCTCCAGCATCTCAGTCGTACGCTCAGCCGCCTGGGCTACCTGCCTCCCTAAATACAATTTTCAAGATTCTAAAATAGCTGTTTTCACATAACCAACTCTAAACACCACTAGAATCTTAAATTACCTGGGCATTATCAAATGAATCCTGCTCAGAATTAAACAAAGATTTCCTCTTTGCTCCAAACACCCTCAAACATGGCAACCTTGCCCGTGACCACGGAGACAGCTCAGGGCCTGAAGGAGAGGCCATTTCGGAACCTTTAAACTTTCACACCAATGTTCCTGAGCTTGGTATGACTTGAATCTGAGAAAGAGCACCTTCAATTCTTGCAAGATCTGTGGTAAAAAGAAAAAAATATAATTATTAAACAATGTTCTTTAAAGAAAACATTTCCAAACTTCTCAATAGTAGTCAATACCATAGTACATACTGTACCAATGGGCAATTTCAGAAGATATGTGTGCAAAGGGGAAGAGAGAGGGAGGGGGGGGGGGTGGTGACATCTTTCCAATCCCCTATAGTTTCTACAGAAATGATAACAAACTTCAAACTTGAATATCTCCCTAATGGAATAAAAGTTTGCAATGCTTTCTTCACCATTTTGTTTCTTTAGAAGTCCTCTTTCATAACATATCATAACAAGATGAAGGGCTAAGAAGGGTGAATCACCCCATAAAAAGCCCAAACTAACGCCAGTGCCACCACCACAAAAAAATCAAAGACGCCCAGAGTTAGTAAAAACTTATCAATGTTGACTTCGAAATTGTGAACAGAATTGGAGCTAATTAAATATCTATCTAATTTTGTATAATTGTTACAAGCATCTATCAACCAAAGTTTATCAAAACACTTCTCTGCATCTCCTAGCAGGATGTACAGTAGTAAAATAAACACCTCACTCAGTAGGGCACTACTTGCAAGGCAATACTTGCATACTGAGTGAGACAACGCACAATACACTCGTAATGTTGAAAACCACTCGCACAACAACAAATTACATAATCATAAAAAGAAAACCCTTCTCAAAACTGACAAAAGGAGCTATGATTTTGATTTCATTAGCATCTTGAAACTTTGAAGTTTTTTTCAACTAAGCTACAAATGAAATGATGAACATTTTGTACATAAAAAACATCTAAATCAAGAAAGAAATGACATTCTGATACTACGCAAATCCATCACTTTAGGAATAAACATAAACAATTAGTGCGCGTAGCACCTGAGTGCGCTGGCAACTGCTAATTTGAAAATTTGTCAGTAAATGCACGCAGTGTTTGATTTATTGCTATACACACGACTTAATCGTCCCTCATAAGATCTATTGTTCAACAACATCACAACTAATTAGATACATCCATCCAAGGCGCTGTTTGAAACTAAGTCAGTAGTGAAAACTCTAACACAAAATGCAACTTTTCTTGATTACAGGTAAACTCGTGCACAAAACGTAAGTGAACGTCTCAATATAGTATCTCTGAATCTGAATCTGAATCAGTTAAGTCGGCAAAAATACTTCAAGAGGACATGAACGCCAACCGAGCGTAAAAAGTATGAGTAAAAAATTAAAAAATTAGTTAGCAATACAAGTGTTAGTAAGTTTAGCTTTGAAACAGTTGAGACTTGGTGCATGTACAATGTCTGATGGTAAAGCATAGTATCATAGCATATACCTATTTATTTTGTATTACGTAAAAGTAATCCACGACGATAAAAGGCATTGTCAAAAGTTGACCTGCGATCGTCGCGGAAAGGCATAGTTTTTCTAGCGCATAGTCAAAATTCATCTATGCTTCTATGATAAGCCAATGCAGCAGTTTCAACTTTATAAGGTGCATAGCGTTGTCTGACTGTGAATAGCATTCATGTAGTGGCTATAGCGTATACTACAGTCAGATGTTATCTGACTATATGTACAGTTTACTATAAGTTATTTACATATTTATTATAGACAATAAGGCAATATCTTCCAAATCTCCCTTAGGGCAGAATTCAATTTTCTCCTCAAACCCAATGTAGAATAATAATTAATGTAGATAAAATATATATCCGATGTTCACTCTACTTTTTTGATAAACCACAAATGATTAATTAATGAGTCTTAAATTTTGGCTGTCTGAAGCTCGCATGGATTATCTTCCATTTCTCTCCTCGTCCGTATGCGAGTGTGTACAAAAGGGAGAATTGGAAGATACAGTCCACTGATATACAGTATATACACATAAAACAAATCCGAATAACGGATTAACTTGTTAATCATTTAAGAAAACATACTGTTTACCTGCTTTAAACAATGATTATTCATTTAGTGATAAAAAAAAAAGAAGTAATAAAACTACGCGCTGCATGAAGCATCTTCCATTTCTCCCCTACTTCATATATGAGAGTGTGGGAAAGGGGAGAATTAGAATTCTCTCCGTTTGTGTTGCAGTATACTGCACCACAAAAGGGGAGAATTAGGTCGCCTTGCATTACACACAAAAGATATTGGCTTTATTCAGTCAGATATATTCCACTTATCCCGAATTCCCCTATTTTCTACTATTAAGTGTACCACTGAAGAATGACTAACTGATTGGCACTGTAAACAGATAAAGTTATATAAATGGAATAAACTGCAATGTATTTTGAAAATGCCATATTATTTGTCCTAAGGATAATAAATGACCTAAATTGTACCCAAGATTGATCCTAAAAATATCCTGATCGCTCGATTGATTCCGTTCCTGTAAAGCTTCTTGACTAGACTCAAAGAACTGTCAAGAAGCTTTATACATATAGTCGTGTAATTTCCCCCTCTCCCATACACATTATGGGAGGAGAATTCTACAGTATATATATATATATATATATATATATATATATATATATATATATATATATATATATATATATATATACATATATATATATATATATATATATATATATATATATATATATATATATATATATATATATATATATATATATATATATATATACAGGCTGTATATATATATATATATACATAGGCTATATATATATATATATATATATATATATATATATATATATATATATATATATATATAATATATATATATATATATATATATATATATATATATATATATATATAGGGCAAAGATTTAAATAGTCTAATTACAAGGTAAAAGAAGGCTTGTGCCATTGATATTTAGAGGAAATCGGGGTTAGTGCCAGGAATATCTGACTGAATAAAGCCGATATCTTCAAGTGTAGTGCAAGGGGACCTAATTCCCCCTTCCCTAAACAGCGCAACACGAAAGGGGAGAATGCCAATTCTCCCTGGGAGAATTGGAAGATATTGCCGTCAATTATAGCTAGTAATGTAAGGTGAATATATGATCAATAGTTCCTCTTTCTTGCATGATCTCACAGTGGTACTCAGTGATTCCTTTCCTTAATATATCTCTTCTCTATTCCTTGTGTTCAGGATTTGTTCCATCTGTTTACTAAGGATACTGGTATTGCCAATTGGTAATGAAGAGACCTCTTTGGTTTTTTAACTCTTTCCTGGTTCTTTTTTTTTTATATTAGGCTATAAGATTTCCCAGTCTTTAGCCTAGGTAGAACTTCTACTAAACTAGTTATTTTTTTATAGGCCTAGCCAGCCTATACGCCTAACGTAAGGGCCTATTCATTTTTCCATCTACTCAAGTCAGCTGCTTTATTCATCTCTCTTGAGGTTTTTTTCATCAGTCATACTCATAGGCCTAACTTACTTAAGCCTAAGCCCTCCATATTATGGTTTAGTCTAGGCCTAGCTCTCACTCTAGTATCAGTCAAGTGAAGTTCAAGTTCTAGCTGTATTGCAGCGCAAGCTTTCTAGCTGCAATTGACTGGACACCCTTGATACAAAAAAAATTGCCTAGCCTACAACTTATATTTCAAGGCCCTATACGCAGATTGGCCTAGGCCTAGTAACGTAAAATAATACAATTAGGCCTATCCCCACCCCCTTTAGGCCTATGTCACTAACGAGTAACGATAGGCCTACTCGAGTCGTAGTCCTTCGTACTAGCCTAGGCCTATGCTAGGCCTAGGCTAGATGGTAGTATTAGTGCAGGCAGAGATCATCGACAATTTTTACTAACGTACATATTCAACAGCAACACATAACACTAGGGCCCTAAAATGGTACAAATTATAATCTGACCATCAATTTCTAACAACAAATATGCTGTTCTTACTCCAAAATAGAAGTAATATCAATTTGTGTTCAAAACTTCTGAAAAATGTAAAATTATTACCAATTTTTAGAAGGAGCAACACTGTAAAATCTCAAAAATCAGGTACTCAGTCTTGTCTGCTTTGTTCCGCTTATGTAGGAGCTCAGTCATATTTTCAAAATCCATGCCACAATCGAGATTATTCCTGTTCGTATCTGCAGTTTCAACCAATCAACGAGCAGGATTAATTAAAAGCGTCAAGCTGTCAAGGTGCATTTCAGCATTATGTCAAAAAAGTTTGTTCATGTAAAAGAATGATTTAAATTACCTCTAAAGGGTCTACAGCTACGAACATGTAGCAGTTTATATTTCGAGAGTATTGATGAATCATCCCGTGTACAACCAGAGCGAGCGGAAAATCGAATCTAAGCTTACTAATAACACTTACGCTCGGTTGGCGCTCATGTCCCCATGAAAGAGTTTTGCCGACTTAAAGGATTAGTTCATTGGTGAAGCATGTTTGTCTTATATGAAAGAGGACTTCAAACAAAACAAATTGGTGAAGAAAGCATTGCAAAATAAAGACTTTGAGGAATCTGAGGCTGTGACATAACAATTAGTCTGATTTCAGTGTTTCTACAGAAATTATACCAAATTTTAAACTTGAATATCTCCTTAACGGAATAAGATTTTGCAATGTTTCTTCGGCATTTTGTTTCGTTTGAAGTCTTCTTTCATATAAGATGGACTTGCATGACCACCACTGAGCTAATCCTTTAACGTAATAAGATTTTTGAATGTTTTCTTCACCATTTTGTTTCTTTTGAAGTCCTCTTTTATATAAGATAGACATGCTTGACCACTAAACTAATCCTTCAACGGAATCAGATTTTTGAATGTTTTCTTTACCATTTTGTTTCTTTTGAAGTCCTCTTTCATATAAGATGGACATGCTTGACCACTGAACAAATCCTTTAACTGCTTAAGATTTTCAGATTCAGCACTTTTAGTTTTTGAACAATGGCTGATCAAAGTTTGATCGATTTTTAATTTATGCCTAATTTGTGATTTTTTTATATTTCTTTGCTAAATCCTCACGGCCCGAGGAAACTATAAAATTATTGGGGCGTTTTTTTTCTTTTTTAAAAGTCAGAGAGAAAACGTGCCCCTTTTTATAGAAGGAATGTGCCCTTCTAAACATTGGAAATGCATTCCCCCAAGATTATAAATGGGATCTTTTTATTTAAGTAAGTAACACAAATGTCACCCTTAAAGATCAGTGGTATGAGATCCGAGGGGCCAAGGCTTCCAAATAATTATATTAGGGGTTACGTACCATTTTGCCTCCCCCCACCCCTTCAAAAAATGGCATAATAATAATAATAATAATAATAATAATAATAATAATAATAATAATAATAATAATAATAATAATAATAATAATAATAATAATAATAATAATAATATTAATAATAATAATAATAATAATAATAATAATAATAATAATAATAATAATAATAATAATAATAATAATAATAATAATAATAATAATAATAATAATAATAATAATAATAATAATAATAATAATAATAATAATAATAATAATAATAATAATAATAATAATAATAATAATAATAATAATAATAATAATAATAATAATAATAATAATAATAATAATAATAATAATAATAATAATAATAATAATAATAATAATAATAATGAATAATAATGAATAATAATAATAATAATAATAATAATATAATAATAATAATAATAATAATAATAATAATAATAATAATAATAATAATAATAATAATAATAATAATAATAATAATAATAATAATAATAATAATAATAATAATAATAATAATAATAATAATAATAATAATAATAATAATAATAATAATAATGATGATAATAATAATGATAATAATAATTATAATAATAATAATATTAATAATAAAAATAAACGTCTAACGAATTGATTTTGAAGAGTAAGGTTGAATGGCATATTTTCTTGAAAAATGCATTTCTTAAGAAAATCTTCAATTTTCGGGAAATCCCGACCGTTCATTTCCGTTACATTTGCTTTATTCCTAAAGTTTGTGTCAATTTTTGCGATACATTTCTGAGAATTTTTCTTCAATTTACGGGATTTTTTCTTCTTCATTTATTGAGATTTTTTTTTTAGTTTATAAATTTTCTTCAATTTTCGATTATTATTATTATTATTATTATTATTTTTTCCCAGGAAATCTTCAATTTTTGTGAAACTACGTTCTTTTTTGTGAATTTTACTTCAAATTTTGTAAAAAAATTCATTTTTGGTCAATTTTCTTTATTTTTCAGGAAATTCAATTTTGGTAATGTTGTCAAATTTTAACAAAACTTTAAAATCATTTTGCAACTCTCCCCCTTCCCCTTCCCTCCCTTCTCCATCCTCTCCTATTAAAAATACTTCTTTGGACCATGATAAGAGACTGCATACAGGTTTGTTGAAATAAAGAAATAAAGTCTTGCCCCCAATGTCAATTATCTTTCTACGCTGCTCCCAATTTAGATCTGTGCCCAACGTTTTGCTCATATGAGCATTGTTTTGGATGCAAAAAAATGTTCTTACCCCCCACCACCCTCCCCCCTACCTCTCCATCCCCATCCCCACCCCTCCCCGGTCAATCATGACTCACCTGTTGCCTCGGGTGTGTTAATATGAAGGTCTGTCAGGATTCAGGATGTCAGGCTTTTTTGACCCACCAGTCACTTCATTTCGATTTCGCTCAGCAACTTTTCATATTTTGTGGTACTGGTGGGCCAACCTGTATATTTTACACGGAGATTTTGAAAAACGAAAACAAGGTTTAATACATACATTTTCATCTGCACATATAGGTTGGAGAGATTTATTTTCAAGGGGTGCTTTTATCTTTTTTTGTTAACAAAATAAGAAAAGTGGACGGAGGATCTGTCTCTCCCAGACCTCAGTGGCACCTGCTTCTGTTTTAGGAATTCGCCGTTTTCAGATTCGTCTTTGCCAGTATTGGCCCTCGTTAAAGGACTATACATCAATAACACATTAGATATGTGAAAGAGTATGGAATTCTGAGTAGATTGGTTTGTAAAAAAAACTTATTTAGTTTTCAAGTTATGACTAAACAAAGTTTTACGATTTAGTCCGGAATTTGACTAAGAAAGGAACACATCTCAAAATCTGTATAATATTCTTTAAATTCTGTTCTTCAAATCCAGCTGCTAAAACTTGTGAATTTCATGTTTGTTTTTTTTTAAATACATTGATGATTCGGGGTGTGACAAAGTCTAATTCTTATTTCAGACAACATTGGCAGAGAATAAAAAAACAAAGGTAATCTACAAAAGGTAATGAAAGATCCTTCCCCCATTGATGTCACACATTATTGCGCAATAACAGCTAAAAATAAAAAATGCTGTAAATTGATCAATTTTTAACCAATTCTAATACAATTATTTGCTGTTTTAATGCTTTAGATCATATTATAAACCTATAAGCCCATGTTGCCTCTTGATGTCCATCGTCCTTTAAAAGGAGGCATGCATGTGGGCAGGGGCGGAGCCAGGTAAAAGATTACGGGGGCCAAGCCAATCCAAATCATATATATGATCGACATTTAATAACGGGATTTTGTTTTCTCGTCATCACTAAAACATAAGTGGAGTGGGAAAAGGGACAGAGGCGTCGGTAGGAAGCGGGGCAAACTGCTACTGCGAGTCTTGACTAGCTGAGAGGAGTTTATCTTCAAGAATGGGGCGGGGGTGGAAGAGGTGGGAATTTGGAAGTAATTACCAGATTTACATAATATTGAACAAATTGAGGAAACTCTAGTGAAACTGAAAGCAGATTATTTTGGCAAAATTAAAAGAAAAACTTCCTGAAAAATAATAAAGTTTTCCGAAATTAAAAGCAATTTAAAGACATTCTGACATTTCAAATGAATAAAATTAAGTCCCGAAAATTAAAGATTCCTCGATTACACGGTTAAGAAAAAAAAAAAAAAATCATTGGAATTGGAACTTTTTGTTAAAATGAAAGATACAAAATGAGACTTCCCATCTCATTGAAGAAACTTTCCCGAAATTGAGACAAATATCTTGAAAAAAGACAATTTTCCCTTTGAAGAACTTTCCCAAAAATCGAAGAGAATTTTCCAATAATGAAGGCAATTTTGCGATAATGATACTCCCGATTAGCTGTATTTTTTGACTGTTTGATGGAAACATAATTTACTAGTTCAATTTAAAAAAACAAGTGACATTGTAAAATTCTCAGGAGGTCATAACCCCCTCCCTCGCCTACCTTCTTTCCCACCTCCCCTGACTCCGTCTGAATCTGCCCCTCAGGCTGCATACAAGATGTTAAACCAACCAACCTAACAATCCTTCAATACATTTTATGGAGGCAAATTTCTAAACTTAGAAAATACCTAAAGAGGACTGGACCGAAAAGTAAGGGCGCTCGTTTTCACCGAATTTCTTAGATATATTATCCACAACAGATCGATAAACTTCATGCCTCCATAACTCACAGGCGACGTTAGGGCAAAGGTCACTTGCATATTCCTATGAACCATAACATTGATATACCGTTGGGCGCTAGATAAGCATTTGGTTTGGAGGGGACCCTAAAAATACACCCTAACCTTTTGGTCTAGTGCTCCTTTCAGGTGATCATCAGCTGATCAATACAGTTTTGGCCCTTTTTACTTTTATCACCCCTTACTTGCATAATCTTCTTTTCTAATTGTGTTTACAGATTCTAAGCCCCAAATTCTAGCATAAGTTGGTAAGCAACTGTTGTTTCTTCTGTACTAGACCTCATGAGCGGGGTAGGAGGGGAAGGAATGCGTATGCCCTATGCACCTAGCAAATAACCCCAGATTAAATGTTGATTATGTTTTCTATTGCGGGGCTCTTTTAGGTTCATAATTTGTCCATTTCCTGCTGTTGGTGGTCACCTAGAAAAACAGAAGGAGAAAGATTATTTTTTTTAAAATAGAGGCGCTCTTCAAATCGGTCGAATTTTACCTGTTGATTGGGTACCTACTACCGACGAAGTAAGCCTATTTTCACGTTGCCCCAAGAGGTGGACTACGAAACTTGAGATAGGAATGGAATTCAGACCTTCGGCCCACAGTCTATATGGTTCATTTTGTTTCAAAGTAAACTTGAACAAAATAGAAATAAGTTTTCCAAGTTTTGTTCAAAATGAAATCCGGTGAGGTGGGCGAAGGGAAGGTATACTTAGTTGCTATCTGCTTGTGGAGCTTCAACTACAAAATTATGCGGTTCTTTTTGTGTTTGTATATTTAAACGTTTCATTCTTTAAAATGCATATTTTTCAAGAGTTTTGAAATAAACTATATACACGTAGGTGAATTTTATACATTCTGGGAGACAAAAGCGTGCATGTGTGGTCCTGCACCGTACCCATTCTCAAAATGTTGCTATTTTTTATCAAGCTGTCAAAGCAATGAAATCTGTTGCGACCACAAAGACAAGCATGGCAAGATCTGAGGGGCGCCCGTTTTGGCCACGCCCTTTCACACGCCAAAAACACCATTCTAAACGTTCTCTTCTGTGTTGAGCAATTTGAAAACAGCGCTGTTCAAACCAGTTTTACTTACTTATTTATTATCATCATCATTTTTAAAATTTATTTTTGGTGGAGGGGGGAGGGGGGGAAGAGATTTTAATTATTACATATACAAACAAATGATTAGCAAACATTTGCATGAGGCACCCCTTGCCGCTATGGCGAGTCGTTGCATGGTCATATCTCTTAGGAGACAATATAACCAAACATAATGCATGAAAGCCTGAGACAATGCAAGCACCTCACTTTCAAAGCCTACCCCTTCCCACGATTGGCAAAACTTTGCATGAGGAAATTGCACCCCTTGCCCCTATGACGAGTCGCCAATGCATCACACCTAAACATGGGGCAAATAACCACATAATGCTTGGAAGTTACAATGTAAGCACCTCACTTTTAAAAAAAAGCTATCCACACTACCCTCTACATTTTCTTCTGAGACAGTCGAATTTAGGCGAATTAGATAGGTCAATAGGTCGATCAGATTTGGATAAGAAGTGGAGGAAGACAGATGCCCCATTCAAGGAGTGTATTATTTTTCTTTCTAAAAACAACGAAAGAGATGTTCAGTTATTAGTAATAAAAAACATTATTTGTTTCTTTACTTCGCACAAAACTATACAGGCAGACAACATATAAATACAAATTCACAAGGTGTCATTATCGTACAGACTGACAGATATGATTCTTACAAAAGTAGAAATTTAAAAAAAAAATACAAAAAAAAACAATCAATAGCTGCCTTGCATATGACGTCACTAGTATATATCAAAATTACTGGTCACTTTTATTTTGAGTCAATTTTCTTGGGACGAAATTCCTTTTTTAAATTGAATTTGCTTCATGTTCAGTATATCGGGATGAAGTACAAACAAGACAATTAACAGAAGTGACAATGGAAATATTTGCTCCAAATTAGATCAATATGACGTGATGACATCATTCTGGCATCGAGGTATTGCATTGTTTGACACATTACCATTAAATCTAAGTGGTGACGTCACTATCGCATAGCTCTAGTAAGCTTCTAAGATTGAAAACCTCTTAAAGTGTCCTTTACAGAGTATTTCGGTCGATGAGTGTGAGCGTCTGAATTCAGCTCATTTTGACATCATAAAAGTTAGAACTCATTATTCAGCCTGAGGTTAATTTAGCATATAAAATCTCTATTAAACTCGGTCACGTCTTAGAAAAACTAATTTAGTAGGCATGGATGTTTATGATGAAAGATTATATTTGATTTGAATATTTTCTCTTAAAAGATTGCATGTACCGCGTCACCGGTGGCGGCTTCTCCCTGCCCCTGTTCCCCCCCCTTCTAATTACGCCACTGCCTTTTTTTATTTGTACAATACTTCTGCCTCGAATTTCATACTTAAACCAGATATAAAGAATATTAAATAATCCAATTAAGAACCATATAACGTTGAAAATGTCATTCTTTCTTCAACTTCCTGGAAGGACAGCTGATTATATAATACATTAGCAAGACGTTGATTAAATGTCCTTCAATGGTGCTCAAACGGTCTATGTCAAGTTGAACATTTTTAAATGACTTTCCGGGGACTGGACCCCGAATAGAGCACCTTATTTTTTAGGTCTATACTCTTGCAAATTTGATCATATATCTGTCACCCTGTCAATACTGAGAACGATCTTTTGCTTCGACTTTAATCAGGCGGGGATCCAGGGAAGGGTGCGCGGGGTGCCCCCGCCCTTTCAGACCACATATACCCTCAGGCTGATTACCCTCCACACGTAGTCTCTTTCCCATTCTAATTCAAATTATGGTTGATATCTACATAAGTTTAGAGCTAGAGTGTGAGAAGAATAACGTCTTTTAATTATGCAGCAAATCTCATGCACAACATATCAAACGTTGGTCACCCCCCCCCCCTTTCCCTAACCCACCCTTTTGGAAATTCCTGGATCCGCTACTGTTAATACGCCCCGTGTTCGTGCCCCACCCAGCCGCCGTGACTGACTGACTTAAGTCTGTGCATTACCTGATTACTAATCATATAAACTCATAACGTTATTCTTGACATATGCTTAATGACTTGCTATTAACACCTGATTAACAGCATTAAAAAAGTGACCCTTCGGTATTATTCAAGCTCGGGGGAACGACGACAATGCCACATTGCAAACATACAAAGCATTTGATAATTTCATGATGACGTCAAAATTCATGATGATGCATTTGTTTATTTATGAACTAATAACTGAATAAAGGTCGTCGTTCACATCAAAAATAATATATAGCAATCGTCTTAAGGGATTATTCCCATTCTCGAGGTTGGACATCCGGGAATGTTGTGGTGCACGTTACCATTGCAGTCAATGGGAGAAAAACAATTTTTTGGTCATTTTTTAACTAATACTAGACATAATTTATTTTTCCTCAGATATGATGTATATTAGATAATAGTTTCTAACATATATTAGTACCATTAATTTTTGCTGACTAGCTGAGGCGACACTAGTATTCATAAAAAAAAAAATATCACATTGACTAAATGATAAAGTTTCCCCTCCAACTTGGCAAAACCGTATTGAGCTTCTACACAAGTACGTCGACTCCGAGCTCGAATCTTTTTTATATATAATATTCCTATGTTTTTTTGTAATATTCCCATCATTTCTGTAATATTTTTTTTTAATAATATTTCCATTGTTTTTTGTAATATTTTCATGATTTTTTTAAATAATATTCCCATTCAAGTTATTTTTTTGTAACATTTCCATAGTTTTTAGTCAAATTTTGATTGAAAAAACGTACTATTAGAACCAATTTGGTACAAAAATCAGGTTGATATCATATTTCGTTCAGGAGATAGTGGATTTTTAAGGATTTCACAATTGCATTTTCAAAATTGTGTACAGTATGATGAATTCGTGTTTGATGATGTCATAAAGGCAATTCCATTGCAAATCTATATGTATTTCTTTGAACGTTAATTTGGTGTTTTATATGTTTAGAAACAATTAAGAACAAGTTATTGAAGAAGGGTATATTTGGCAATGTATACAAATACCTCATTTTCATCAATCTATTTTTCTAGTAGGTTTTACTAATAAAAACGGATGATAGATTTTAATGAAATACATCAACTTTGTGGGAGAATGTGTTGCTGTGATGTCATACTGAGCCTTTTCCTATTCGTTTACTGGCATTTTTTGTGAACCTTAAAATTTGAATATCTCCTGGTAGAAATAACATATCAACATGACTTTTCATGAATCAATTTCTGGATACGAACCTGATGACGTCAAAATTAATGATGATGCATTTTTCCAAACTGAAGTCAATGTCGTCATTCATATGGAAAAATAATACATAACAATTATTTTAATTATTACATGATGACGTCAAAATTAGTGATGATGCAGTTTTTCAAAGTGAAGTCAATGTCTTCATTCACATGGAAATATAATACATAACAATTATTTTAAGTATTACATGATGACGTCAAAATTAGTGATGATGCAGTTTTTCAAACTGAAGTCAATGTCGTCATTCACATGGAAAATATAATACATAACAATTATCTTAATTATTACATGATGACGTCAAAATTAGTGATGATGCAGTTTTTCAAACTGAATTCAACGTTGTCATTTACATGGAAATATAATACATAACAATTATCTTAATCATTACATGATGACCTCAAAATTAGTGATGATGCAGTTTTTCAAACTGAAGTCAACGTTGTCATTCACATGGAAAATATAATACATAACAATTATCTGAATTATTACATGATGACGTCAAAATTAGTGATGATGCATTTTTTCAATTATTAGAGAAATATAAAATATCACCACATGTAATGTCAAAATTGATGTAAAAACATATTGACATCTTATTTTACAAAGTTAAATAGCATGGTCATTATCCGAGATCGTCCAATGACGCTTCTTTGTGGCATTACGATCTGTTCAGATGTTTTAAATAAGATGATTTTTGCGTATATCTTTTACAGTCTTAGTTTGATTTTGTGACTTTGCCTCCACTTTAATTAGATGGTATGACTTTGCTACACACTACAGGATAATTAAATTAAATTTCGTGACTTAGCCCCACTTTCTGGTGAATAAATTAGATTTTGTGATTTTTCTTCCAACCAATTTTGTGATTTTACCCCATTTTTGGTAAAAATAAATAAATAGATAGTGTGACTTTGCTACCACTATCGGATAGATCAAAACCAAATTGTGACTTAGCCCCCTAGGAAAAAATCCCCTCCCCTACTCCCAGCCCCCCTCCCACTTTGGTAGACGTTGTAAAAATCCATCTTATATTGATATTTTCAATATTATTATTTTGTCTGTTGGAGAGGTTAAGCGATGTGGTCTTGCAATCTTGATTGCTTTGCAGGGTCCTCTGAATCCCCCAATCGAGGTGTAGAAGAGGGAGGGAGGGGGGGGGGGGGGTGTTGGTCAAAAAATATCCTTTTTCATCTTGTTGTCTTCAGGACACATGTTGAAGTTTTCAACCAAGAATGCAAAGCAAGCATGATCATCAGATCATCGAAAGGTTCTAGAATCATTGAACTGCTCAATAAAATTGTCCAGCACTTGCACAATTTTGTACATAGGCCTAATACTTTTGACTGTTGGAATAGTTTTTGTCTAAAAAGCGCAAAAAAACCCTGTAAGAATCAGTTAATTATTTCACTTCAGTGACCGAAAGCGTGGGTCAAGGGTCAATTGCTCCCCCTGGAACTTTTCAGGAATTACAGTTTTGGTCTCCCACTTTTTGATCAAATCCATTTACTTTCCAGCAAAAATATTAAAATGACCAAACCGAACATTTTCCAGGGTTTGACCCCTTTTGAAAAAATTCCGGGGCCGCTGCCTCACTTTCACAGTGTGGGTGTGAGGGTGTGGGTGGGGCGTGTCGGGGAGGGCGGATACATACATCAACCGCATATGCTTTAATAATTATTCAAGTAACTTGTTCAAATAATGAGCTATTAAACGTTTTCTTCACTGGTGACAGCAATTTATTTGTAATAGTTTTAAATCCAAGTTTATGTTTTTCCGGGCTCGGCTCTCTTTTGACTTCTTCAAAAATTTGATCTGATTTCTCTAAGAGAACTTTAAAAATGCTGGAAAGATGTATCTGCTCTCTTGAAAAATCTTCGATAGATTTGCTTTTTGGTTGCATGAGCGATGGCAACCAACACGTGACCAAATTCTCTTTCGTCATCTTATTCTCTTCGCTGTGATCGGTAATTCTGTAAAAAGAAAAGAAAATGGTCAGTATTATGGGAAACAGTTTGAAGACGGCTGTTATATCTTTAGAAATTACAAGCATTAAAGGCCTAATATTATTAGTGTTGGGACGGTGGCGGTAAAAACAGGCCAAGGCCGTATATGTCCTTTGCAAAGTGTGTGTGTGTGGGGGGGGGGGGGGTGGCGACATGGGATCACACGTTTTCTCCACAGAGTGGGACATTGTTTTAGACAACCTCATGTATTTTGCTATTAGTTCTGCCGGAAAGAGGGAGAAAACCTGTCTCCCAAGGATTACGCACCAGGATTTGCACGTCGTTGGACAGAGCAATGGAAAATAACCTCTCTGATTTTCGATGGGGGTGGGGTGGGGGGGGGGTCGCCGGGGAAAAGTCGCAGATGGTATTAATAATTTTATTGAGCTGTAATGAATATGTTTCTTCCTTTTGTATGTTCCCCAACAAATAAAAGACTAAATGTTTTTAGGGGCTAGTGTCTGAGACAACTATAGGCGCCGGGTCTGCAGCTGCCGGCTACTACTGTGTATACGCCAAGGGCTTGACAATGAGACTTATAGTGTACTGTACATATAAGTTGCAGGGATTCCTGCAAGATCACGTGTTTGGTTAATTTATGCAGATCGCAAACAAATTTGTAAGGAAATTGATAATACTGGGATGTATGGAGGTTTCATTTTCTCTCTCTGATCATTTCAAATGATTGCACACATGAAAGATTCGCGCCCATACATCAGCGATGTTCGGAATTTCCACATTTGAGAAAATCGAACATTTCATGGCTGCACCAAACTTTTATGAAGGACTGCCCCCACACTCCATATATAGTGTACAATTATACACACGATGCACGTACGTCATACCTAGAGTATTTATTTCGGGAATGGTCTAAGCATGGTTTTATACACTATTTAAGAAATATTTAGTGAAGGCGCTTTGAGTAGCAATGTCGTAGGTGTTGGGGCAAAATATTGGCATGCGGGGTTTTACCAGCCTATCGATTTCTGGGGGGGGGAGGGCTAGTCCCCATGGACAAAATCCCAGAAACTGATGGCATTAATGATTTAAACGCACACCCTTTTTTGATTCTACGAATCCCCTACGACTCGGATCCGTGGGATATGCCCCTTAAATGATTACTTCAGAGGTCAAGCAAGCCTCCATCTTATATGGAAAAAGACTTCAAAAAAAACAAAATGGTGAAGAGAGCATTCAAAAATCTTATTCCATTAAGGAGATATCTGAGTTTAAAGTTTGGTATTATTTTGTAGAAACGACTGAAATCAGACTAGTAGTGATGTCATAGCCTTAGATTCCTCAGTCTTTATGTATTTTATCATATTTTGTCCTGCGATTTTGTGCCATAAAAACCATGAGATATGTCAAAAAAGTAGTAAAACTGAATCTAGGAAAGGTATTTATAATATGCCACCTGAAGAAAGTTTGAGGAAAAATAATTTAAATATTGAAAAATTAATACACTTTCTTTCAAATACATATAAACTTTGAGGAATTTGAAGCTGTGACATCACAATTAGTTTGATTTTAGTCGTTTCAACAAAAAAGATACCAAAATTTAAACTCAAATGTCTTCTTAGCGGGATAAGATTTTGCAACGCTTTCTTTAAAATTTTGTTTGTTTTAAAGTCCTCTTTCATATAAGATAAATTTGCCTGACCACTGAACTAATCCTTAAATCATTTTGTCGGCGATACTGGTCGCATTCCCACATCCGCGGTATTTGCATATAAGACCACTCAACTCATTCCAAACTTACCTCTTAAAATGGGCCATCATATACTTCAAGAGCAAAATTCTCTTCTCTGGCACTTTTCTAAGCCCATCACACAAGTCGATGAAGAACTGCTCATCGGTCATTTCTGCTTCATCTGTTTGGAAATGATAGGTAATTATTATAATAAGTATGATTACCATGGGCCGAGGGTAAAATACATCATACTGTTTGAAGAATATTGTCCTCGTACTTCGTGCCAGCGAAATATGGCGCTGAATCATACCATAATCCTTGCTTTTCCCCTGTAACCACTCGAGCCTCTGAAGTTAGGCATATATGAGTAGTGAGATAAGCACCTACTACCTCAATAGGCATACGTACTATAGGCATCCTTCCAATGCAATATTGTTTTTATGTTGTCAAAGTTCAAAGCTGTGCACGTGGGTAAAAGGAGACCTGATGAAGTTTTTCCGGAAAAATGTGGGAGACTATCCTACCCATCCCACCACCGCACATTAGTTTATCACCTAATGCGACAATGTAACGCATTATTATACCCCCCCCCTCCCTATTTTCTTCGTCTTTCAAGATGGCGGCCCTGACGACCGCGATCTTAAAAAATGTGGTTGTTTGGACATGCTTCAAGACTGCAGGAAAATCTGTAAACTGAGCCTTTTCTTCTTTTTGTTTTCTTTCTTTGCCGGACTTCTGGTATATGAAGGTGATAATTCCATACATATTTTGTTATCTGAGAAAAACGTTTTGGATGGCGTGGCGCCGCCCTTGCTGGGGCGTCGAAAACGTGACTTTTTTCAAAGTGCTCGAACTTTAGGTAACATGACTTTCACATACATATTAATATTTGCAGTTCCAGGTTATGTATTTTGAAATGCCCGGAACGTGGCATGAAGGTGAGGTACAGGACTGCAGGTTGCAGCCTTTTTCTGTGTGTGGTTTTCGTTTTTAATTAATTAATTATTATTATTTCATTTTTTTTGCTTTTCAAAATATACGGTCAAGATTTTGAATGAAATGTTAGATCATGATTCGAATAAAAATAAATTACCGATCCAGAGGGTGGGATACGTACCGGAGTTGTACACTCCGCCTTCGGTGGCAAGGTGCCCCAATTTGACCTAAAATGTGCCCTTGTATGTTTGTCATTGTGCCGTGCCCAACCTCCTACCCCTGTATCCGCACCCACCCGATGCCCTCCAAATAAAAACACATATTTTAAGTCGAGAATTTGATATTTTCTCCCCTCAAAGTGAGCTGATCAAAAGCTAAAAATCGTAGTTTCCGGAGCTTTACCCCTAATCCCTTTGTAGGCAGTGGATCCAGCTTTTGGCGCCAGAGGTGGCAAAAAGTGCCCAAAAATATAATTTTTAATCTGACCTCTGGCTGAGCCTATATTCCAATATTAACTGATGTCAAACAAACTGAAACAAGTACATCAATACCAATTTGATATACAGTATAATGGAGTCACGATTTTTTAACCACATTAACTTGCCATTTTTAAACAAAATTGGGCCATTTTAAACTAGATTTCTAGATCTGTAGATTGTTAACGAAATTTGGGCAATTTAGGCCAATTTTAAATAAATCTAAACAATTTTAATCTCATTTGTACTATTTTAAACAAACTGTGAGTAACTTTTAACCAAATTTGTGCATTTTTACCAAATTTAGACCGTTTTAAAGAAAATTTGGGCAAAAGTTTTAACCAAATATGCATTTCAAGTTCTTGCAAAATATGAATAGAAAATTGTCCTACTTGAATATTTCACCACACAGTTTTTATTTTCAGTTTGATTTCACACATGAGGGCACATATCTCCGCAAGGGAGGGGGCATGACCACTATGCCCCATGCTAGCCACGGCTCTGGCCTATATCACCCATTTTGTGCTACTATCTCTTAAGATTGTTATCAACACGTCACAATATCAGGTGATATTGCCAATAAGGCACCTGCTGTCCACATGTGCGGTGTTGCCATACAAGGCATCTCGATTGCTCCCTGCTCGAAGACACTCACGACTAAGGTAGTTCAAAAATTTGCTGTGCCTCAATCAATGGAACAAAGTTAGTAAAATTTATGAAAATCAGAAATTTTTACCTAAATTTTACGATTATTTAGCCCAAAATAGTCAATTTGTTGGACCTATTTTTGAAGAAATGTCTGAAATATCGAGCAAATAAACCAACAAATTTGGATTTTTGTTGTTGAAAATTTGATAAATATTCTGAAAACTAACCATTAAAAAAACCAGAACCAAAAGGTTTTGTGGTTCCGATGCTTTTTTTTTTATCAGCTGATTGATTTGCAGGTTTCGTATAAACTGTCATGTCATTGTATACTATGATATTTATTCATAAGCTACGACCACCATGCATGATGCAGATCAATACAATAGACATACCTATTAATAACACTAACATGTGCAAAATAATTAACAATATTACTATAGCAAGTTTAATGCAAAACAGACATACAGTTGCTCATGTATCACATTAGAAGAATTTTAGGTTAAGCCCCGCCTACTTATTAATATGCATGGTATCATCAACAAAACCAATAAGACACATGCACAGACCATGGGCAATCTGTGTATTACATGACTTGAATCCAGTTTATCATTCTTTAGATACCGTGATTACAAACTTTTTTCAGCAAAATCATATTAGTCCCCTCCCGCTATGCATACTAATGAAATTCAACGTGTTTATACCACGAACATGTAGCAAACATCATAACTGTACCAAACATGAAACAAAACATATATGTGGTTGTTTTAAAATGAGCATTTCAATTTTGTTTACATTAAGCCCCGCCTACTCATTAACATGCAAGACATCACTCCCCAAAAAAACAATAGGGCACATCTGGGGACCATGGGAAATCTGTGTATGACATATGATTTGAGTCCAGTTTATCGTTCCTTAAATATCGTGTTTACAAGCTCTTTTCAGCAAAATCATATAAAGCCTTGCCTACTATGCATATTGATGAAATTCAAAATTGTTATACTATAAACATGTACACATTAGCAAACCTCATAACTGTACCAAATATGAAACAAAACACATATACGTTGTTAAAATATAGACATTTACAGATTTTTACATTAGGCCCTGCCTACTAATTAATATGCATGACATCGCCACCAAAAACAACAGGGCACATCTACGGATCATCTGTGTACCACATATGACTTGAATCCAGATTATCATTCTTTAGATATCGTGTTTACAAACTCTTTTCAGCAAAATCATATTAAGTCCCGCCAACTATGCATGTTAATGAAATTCAATGTTTATAAACCATAAACATGCACACACCAGCTAACATTAAACATAACTGTGACAAATATGAAACAAAACACATATGCGTTGTTTGTTTTGCATCATTTCGATTACTTTATCTCATTTTCTGAATTTTTGAGAAGAAAAAAAATCCGGTAAGGGTAGAATTTTGCCCCATGCCTTTATCCCCATGCTGCCACTGTGCCTCCCCCCCTCCCTACCTCTTCACTACAAAAATCCTAGTGACACTACTGGTCATTATACATGGGCTATGTGCCCTTGTTCTTGCCAACACCGCACCCTCCCTTCACAAAAGAGTCCCCGCCGGATACATGTATGATATCGAAGTTGAACAATCAGGATCAAAGTTATACAGGGTAATCTTCCGGACATACTGGAAAGCTTAAGATCATTTATTTCTCGACAAAAAAATCGATATAAGCCTATGTCATGTTTTGGATAATTTAAGATCATAATTCGGAGAAGAAGAAAAATGAATTTTTTTTCTAAATAATCGGAAAAATTTGATAACATTCCTTGAAAAAATTGGATATTTTTATCATCTGGTTAAGAAACATAGCAGAAATTAAGATCATGATTTAAAAAAATCGGGAATTCAAGAACCTGACTCGGAAAAAAAACGGAAAATTTAGAACAGGAATTGAAAAAATTGAGCAATTTAAGACCATGATTTAGAAAAATCGGGAAGTTTGATAACAGTTTTTGGAACAGGTCTTTCATGAATCCACACGTTTTGCCCGAATTTTTAGACCATTTTGCCCGAATTTTTTTTCATTCTCAAATATTGAGGTGTGACCCCCCTCTCCCCCCCCCCCCACACACACATAAATACTCCGGTCGCGACGCCCCTGCGCCCTTGGCCAAATTGTAAGCTATTTGACTTACTTGCAATTTTCTTGAGAAGATTTTGCTGTGTCTTACGTGGAATTAACGGTTCATGGAGGGACCTGAAAAACTTCTTGATAGCTGATGCGACGGTGTTAATGGTTGGCTCTAAAGATTCCAGTACGATGGTGTCATCTACAGGAAGAACAGATACGAGAAGACAAATAAGGAGCTTGAAGGGGGCACTGGATCAAATAGTGAGCAGGCATAGTGAAATAGATGACCGCTAAAAAGTTCCTCCAGAGAGAAAGGATCCGGACTACCCTTTCCTATCTCCATCCCTTTCCCCGTTTGCAGGTGCAGTAACATAATTCATGGAGCAATGAGTTGGCGAAGAAAATATAGAAATAACTAGGCATTTACTTTTGATACCGAGGAAGTTATTTGTCAGTTTGTAGAAATGACTGAAATCAGACTAGAGATGACATCACAAACTCATGCAACTCAAAGTATTTTTGTGTATATTTTTTGAATTTTCGTAAAAACAGGCTGGGTGGTGGGGATTTTAGCGACCCATCCGTGACTATAGTGGGGAGGGGCTGGGGATGGGGGTGGGGTAGAGCGCCCCTTTCTCCATTAAGATCAATGTTTTAATTAAGATGCATAACATTACAACAACAAAAAAAAATCAAATTTCCACCTGAAAGCGTCTCTTGGGAATTCCTGCCCTGTTCTTGACCAAACTAACATACAGCATATTACTTACCTTCATCAAACTTGTGAAGGAATCCATCAACTTCAGATAAAACTGCCGGGACTCTGTAGATCCCTTCATTTGAAATACCTGCAAAAACATTGTGATAAAAATTCTTTAAAAATAAATTATAATCAACAGGGTAGGAGAGGGAGCTCATCAAAGTACTGGATCGAGGGAGGGGTCCATGATCAAAGGTGTTCCGCAGTTGCAATACGATATTGAAAAGCACTAAGAAAAAAAAAAGATGCAAATGAATTTTACAAGAGATACTTGGAATGGAGTTTTGTGTAGAATTCATTTAACAGTTTAAATACACGCGTTGCAATGCATTAAATTCCGTTTTTCTTACTTTTGTTTGTGAATGTTGAGATTAACCTTAATTATTTTAAAAAAACTAAGATCATTTTTTTAACGACATGAGTATCAAAAATCACACCTGCATTATATACTTCAAACCTCCATGACTTTGCAAAGCCCCTCGCTGTTCAACCGAGTGCTCCTTTAATTAAGTAATTCGTCTCTGTGACAGTGTTAATGGAATATTTCCATGTTTTTAAAGGAATATTCCCATGTTTTTAAAGGAACATTCCCATGTTTTTAAAGGAATATTCCGTTTTTAAAGGAATATTCCCATGTTTTTAAAGAAATATCCCATGTTTTTAAAGGTAATATTTCCATGTCTTTAAAAGAATATTCCCATGTTTTTAAAGGAATATTCCCATGTTTTTAAAGGAATATTCCCATGTTTTTAAAGGAATATTCCCATGTTTTTAAAGGAATATTTCCATGTTTTTTAAGGAATATTTCCATGTTTTTAAAAGAATATTCCCATGTTTTAAAGGAATGTTTCCATATTTTTAAAGGAATATTCCCAATGGATGTTTTTTCATAACCTTTCATAAGAAAGAGGATTTTTTATAAAACAATTAGTACAAAAATCATGTACATATGTTTTTCATACCACGAGATATTCAAATTTTAAGGTTCCTAAAAATGCCAATAAACGAATAGGAAAAGGCTCAGTATGACATCACAGCAACACATACTCCCATGTATTTCATTAAAATATATTATCCTTTTTTATTAGTAAAATCTGCTATAAAAATAAATCGATAAAAGTTAGGTATCCATATACATTGCCAACTATACCCTACTTTAATAACTTTTGGAAAACTAATACAGCAACAACCAAATAACGTTTAAAGAAATACATGAACATGTGCAATGGAATTGCGTCTATGACATCATCAAACACGAATTCATCATACTGTACAAAAACTTCAAAATGCAACTGGGAAATTTTTAAAAATCCATACCCCCTTAACCGAATATGGTATCAACCTGATTTTGTACCAAATTGGCTCTAAAAGTATGCTCTTTCAAATAAAATATTCCTTTAACTTTCTGAAAATAACCTCATTAGGAGTTACCCATGCATAGTACGACTAGGTAAGACATCTAAACTTCCCTGCTCTACCGAGAAATCTTCCAAGGACTAAACAAAGATGTCTGTATTGGGTGAGGATTTCCATATCTGGCATGAAAGTGAGCAAAATTGCTCTTGAAGGCTAACTTTCAAATAATGAGACTGTGACGTCATGAACTCATCGTAACAATATATTAACATTGTAACCAAGTTGAAAGAATGCGCGACGCAGAATTCCCCCCACCCCTCATCCTTCCTCTCCATACCCTTTCACCTCCTCACACCCTTCTTGTTTGTTGTATCTACGTTGGCAAGATTTCTTACTGTAAATCGTAACATATGATATATATATATATATATATATATATATATATATATATATATATATATATATATATATATATATATATATATATATATATATATATATATATATATATATATATATGTATATGTATATATATAAATATATATATATATATATATACGCCCTTTCGCGTTATATATATATATATATATATATATAGCTCTGTTATATATATATATATATACTCCGTATATATATATATATATATATATATATATATATATATATATATATATATATATATATATATATATATATATATATATATATATATATATATATATATATATATATATATATATATATATATATATATATATATATATATATATATATATATATATATATTTGTATGTATGATAATCGATAAGGTTTTAGTGGATTGTTGCGATATGTAATCGTAATCTGAATAAGTCGTTGAATTTCCACAACATATTTTTAATTTTTGACAACTGGTTGACGAGACTAAAACACCATGTTATCGTAATTTTGATCGATACGTTGCCGAAATTCCGATGGCACATTGTTAGAATTTCATCAACTCACCAGTCAGACAAGATGGAAATATGTTTTTTTGACACATTGCAAAGAGAAAAGCATTGGTCTTTTCAGCAACGCGTCGTGGGATGTCAGCAAACACGTCGTGGAAATTCGGCAACACATCGTGCAATTTCGGCAACGCGTTATGGAAATTTGGCAACACGTCGGGGAATTTTAGGCAACGCGTCATGGAACTTCGGCAACACGTTGTGGAATTTCGGCAACGCGTCATGGAATTTCGGCATCGCATCGTGGAAATACGATGACACGTTGTGGAATTTCGGCAACAATTGCAGCAGTTCAACAACATGTTGTTTGAGTTCAATAAGTTGAATAACTATAACTGTGAACGATTCTGCGTGAAGCATGTTCCGACTTTGTATAAATCCGACAAAGGAGGCGTCATTACCCCCTCCACCCCCATCCTCCCCGCACCCCCTTCCACTCCATAATTTCTATTTGCATTCTCCAACGCCGCATACCCATTCCCGCTGAATAAGAGAACACTTCGAGGTGCAAAGAGAAAAGGGGTATACCTTTTGCTTCAATAAATTCCACGCATTGTTTTACAAACGATGGGACCTCGCCGGAGCCATACGGCAATTCCTCGATACGCAGACCGAGCAGATACGTTTTGGGTTTTCTTCTAAACACAGATGATGACTTCCTCCTCTGAAAGATAACCAAAAAGTCTAATTTCAGTCGTTTCTACAGAAATGATACCAAGTTGAACTTTAAACTTGAATATCTCCTTGACGGAAACATATTTTTTATACGCTTTCTTCACCATTTTGTTTCTTTGTATGCCCTCTTTCATAGAAGATGAACATGCTTGACCACTGAACTAATCCTTTAATTCAGATGAGCATTTGGGTCACCAGTTCTACACAGATGTGCACAAAAAATTCTCCTAAGAATTGAGAATTCAACCAAACTTTTATTGAATCTATTTTATTCAAAAAGTAAGTGAAATCGGTCACAAAATCGTTAAAGGCAATGACAAAAGTCATATGCGTATGCAGTCGGAGATCTGACCTCGCTATACCGCCGTTATCCCATGTTGATTAAACATTAACAGCTGACCCGGAAGTCGTTTTGCAGTAACTCCGAAGATGCAGTTTTGAGCTACCTAGAATTATCAGTCAGTTTTTGGGACTGAATATTCAGATTTAGTGACGTCAAATCAAAATTACATAGCTACATTTGGAAAGTAGAGGTGTTGAATATGTAGTGCACGTAGAGATATGGATATTCAGCACATTTTTGCGATCAACCTATCAGATTGTGCAATCAAATTGAACTTGAACTTGACAATATCTAGAACACTTCTGAAGAATTTTAGGGCAATTTCTGTTTAAAATATAAATTTGTCAAAATGTCAACAAAGGGGTTGTAAGCCTCCTCGCCCTCTCCACTACCACCCAGAGGACATTATGCGTCCCGTATCTTGCTCGTTTGCCCGGTCCTGTATGGGACCGACAACTTCCAAAAATAAATTACAACACACCTTTCTAGTGCCGGGCCCCCGAGTGCCTGATTCGTCCTTGTCAGTGTTTCCATCCCCGACTTTCACTTGATCTGTGCGTGAGAAGAAAATGTTATGAAATATATTATATACTATGACATAAAACCAGGGCGTGTGGGGCGTGGGGGATGGCGGTTATCCCCCAAAACACATATTACTTAGACGTTGACTGTTCTCCAGATCTGCATAATGTGGTCCAAAATTAAATACTTTTGGTCCATAATTAAAGATGTACGGTCCAAAATTGAAACTATTTGTTCCAAATTTAAGGATTTTGGTACAAACTGGAGGAGTTTCGATCCAAAATTATTGAATCGAAACGATTAAAAAATGCCAACTGTCTTCTATGATTAATTTGATATTTCAGTTATTTATATTTAGGAGGCTATGGCATTTTTAGGGCGGCTAAGCCCCAACAGCCCCCACCTCTCCCCTCAAGACACGCCACTGCATGCAGGGCTTGATTAAGCCATGCATAAGGAAATAGATTGGGGTCCAACATCTCAACATCAATCTAAAGCGAAGCAAATTTGATTTCTAGAGTGAAGAGGAGCGGAGAAGAGTGAACGACGGGATTCAGTGAAGGATATACCCCCATGTGACAAAACGCAATTGATTAAACTGGACAAGATTAATTGTGAAAATCTAACTTAAATAGTGAAAGATGAACAATATAAGAATAATCATGGGTTCACTGCAGCGTATAGCTCTCTGGCTTTTTTGTCTAATTTTTTGGAGGACCGGTTAACATCCAGGCACTAACTGATTTAAATGCCCACATTGCCCAGTTATATAATCCGCTACTGACTAAATATATAAGCATGGTGATGCCTACACTCTGTGCCGGAATGAGGCAAAACCAGACAATTGAATTTTTATTCGAAACTTGATGGATCAGCAAACTAAACATACACTCTAAAAAAAAGAATGGTCAGATTTGACCATTACATGGTCAACTGTGCAATGTTGGTCAAAATTAATCGACCATTACGTGGTCAAAATTAAGCATAATATGATCATTATGGACAAATTTGACCATATTTTGGTCAAATATTTCGCTCAATTTGACCAAAGTTGGTTTAGTGCAGAGTTGACCAAGTTGTGGTCAAAATTTGACCATTCCTGTTTTAGAGTGTAGCATCCGTGATTCGCTTTAATATCATAAATTGCTTTGTGATGATATCCACAGCTTAAGGGATATCAACAATTAACTTGTCTAGTCAGCTAGTTATCAACGCTTGCTTGCTGATATCCCTATATAGCAATAATTAATATCAATATCAATAAATAATTGATGATGTCAGTGATTTCTTTGTTGATATCATCATTTCCTGTTATCAATAATTCTGCATGTGCTATCATCATCACCATCTGTTATTTGTCTAATATTCTGTGTTTATTCTACAGGCCTCGTTGACCCCCCAACCCGTCATCTCATCCCTCTGTATTTTCACCGACAACTCACAGACGATATATCTCGCATTGTACCTACCATCCTCTGAATGGCTTGACGTGTCAGAAAGATCAGTTTCACCTGATGACTTCTGTCAAAATGAAAAATCATTATGGAATCGATCAATAACATACTACTCATATCAGGACCTTTTTTAACCAACTAACTGGCAAGCCCCCTCTTACCCCTTTCACTCAGAAAATTGACCACCAGTTGAGCAATTTGGTCCTTTGTGGTCCCACCAAACAATTAAACAGCAAAAAAAAAATTAAAGAAAAAAAAATCCCGAAGATGTTCTTATAATCGAAGAAAAGTTTGTCCTGATTATAAATTACCCCAAAATTTTCCTGATTTTCCATGTGTCCCATGGTGGCCGCCCTTGGGAGCACGGCATGTGTCCCATGGTGGCCGCCCTTTGGAGCACGGCATGTGTCCCATGGTGACCGCCCTTGGGAGCACGGCATGTGTCCCATGGTGGCCGCCCTTGGGAGCACGGCATGTGTCCCATGGTGGCCGCCCTTGGGAGTACGGCATGTGTCTCATGGTGGCCGCCCTTGGAGGCACGGCATGTGTCCCATGGTGGCCGCCCTTGGGAGCACGGCATGTGTCCCATGGTGGCCGCCCTTGGAGCACGGCATGTGTCCCATGGTGGCCGCCCTTGGGAGCACGGCATGTGTCCCATGGTGGCCGCCCTTTGGAGCACGGCATGTGTCCCATGGTGGCCGCCCTTAGAGGCACGGCATGTGTCCCATGGTGACCGCCCTTGGGAGCACGGCATGTGTCCCATGGTGGCCGCCCTTGGGAGCACGGCATGTGTCCCATGGTGGCCGCCCTTGGAGCACGGCATGTGTCCCATGGTGGCCGCCCTTGGAGGCACGGCATGTGTCCCATGGTGGCCGCCCTTGGGAGCACGGCATGTGTTCCATGGTGGCCGCCCTTTGGAGCACGGCATGTGTCCCATGGTGGCCGCCCTTGGAGGCACGGCATGTGTCCCATGGTGGCCGCCCTTGAAAGCACGGCACGTGTCCCATGGTGGCCGCCCTTGGAGGCACGGCATGTGTCCCATGGTGACCGCCCTTGGGAGCACGGCATGTGTCCCATGGTGGCCGCCCTTGGGAGCACGGCATGTGTCCCATGGTGGCCGCGTACCAGCATATATCTATCTGTTAATAATGTAAGGTTCAATTCAATTTCTTAGAAATGGCCAAACTGTCAAAACGAACGCTAAATTGTGTCTCCTACTTTCACCATTACGATCAAGAAGCTGCATTAAAATTGTGTACTAAACACCCGATCATTAATATAAAACTGGTCGGGTGATTAAGTTACGTACCCCCGCTCCAACTTGTATTGCTTGCTTACTTTTAGACAGCAAAGAACAATCTTTTAGACAGTAAGAAACTATATGAACATTGCCAGATATTTAACTTATGACCCCTCTTGCAGTGCAGTTGCTATATCTGCAGGGCGTTGCCTGTAATGGTTCAGGGGACAATAGATTATGACACAGTCTCATTTCCATCATCTTACATACTAGTATTAGTTCTTTATATTAAGGTATCATCGATTTTGCTTTATAAGATATCCTCAAGGAAATTTGACAAAATAATTCGAAACATATCTAATATCTGAATATCATGGATAGTTTTACTCTCTTCAATGAAAGCAAAAGGTCAAACAAAACTCGTCATAAAGTGTATTTCCATGTAAATGGGCATAATAGATTGTTTCACTGCACGCTATGAAATAAGTGACACCACATGAGTGTATTTCTCTTATTCCCCCCCCCCATTCCCCGCCTCCTCCCCGTCTCTAGCTTATTTAGGTGTAGGCGTCTGTTAGTTAACGTACCTCTTCTTCTCCAACCTTCTCTGTGGTAACGCTCTCATCTTCTTCTGTATGAGAAAGAAAGGGTCAGATTTTAAGGCCAGTTCTTAATACAATACAATTTACTTTTCCTAATTGGTCGAGATATATACACAATACAACCAATCAATAACTTATACCGAAAAAGTGATGTCACTAAATATGTAGCTATTCTCCCGAACTCTCCTCTTCCAAACCCAGAGGCCGAGTATATAGGCCTACATCCCTGCTCTGCGCCATCCAGTCAGCCAGTGTGCATTTAAACAGTTCCAATTAAATTCAGCGATGAATGACGACCATTTACATGGCGGCGTCAAAACAAAAATGGGTGGCCCTGAACACAGAATTTCAGCGACACCCCTAATCAACCCAAGGGCAGTTTTGCCTCTAGTGAGAATGATGTGCATGTGTATTGGTGCCGGGGGGCGCCAGGGCGCCATTATGCAGTCAGCTGAGGCCCGTACCCAGGACTTTTCTCAAATGAGCACTCAGGGGGAACTAACTGGGTAGATTCTCCATGCATAAACACTTGCTATATATTTTTCGTTTAAATTTACGAAAGGGGTGCTCAGACCTACACAGCGGGAGAGGAGGGGGGAGGGGGGAGGACAATTCCATGTCCCATGCTGCCACGACTGAATCGGACCTGTGCGCAGTATCATTTATGTATATACTTGCCTTTCTTTGATGATTTTGTTATCCAAAGGCTGATGACCGCAAGAACGATAAGAAATATGATAACTATTACAACTTCCATTCTTCAAAATCACGGAAGTCTGTCCTGAATTTATTTATACGAAGCACTTCTTTGGTACCCTGTAATATGAAAATAATAAGAATTCTTCTACTTGATATATTATGAAGCCGGGGTTAGGGATGGAGAGGGAATGGGGGGACACTTACATATGTGAGGTATACATACATGTGCCACCCGAGCAGGTGCCATTTTTTGCACCATTTTCGTAGTGCAGGTGTCTTATATATTTGTTTTATTCTTATTTTCATAGTAAAAATAATTGTCTCTTTTTCATCATTTTCGTAGTGCAGGTCCCAGAAAAGAAGGTTTTACTGTGTTAATTATTTAATGCTGGTCCATTTTTACAATATTTTTTTTTAATTCTCATACTGCAGGTATCAAAATTGACTTCTTTCATACTGCGGGTATCAAAATTGTATAATTTTATACTGCAGTTACCAAAAAATATGTCATAGTGCGGGTACGTTTTTCGGTTGATGGGCTGCACACCTCTACCACTTTTAGAATCAAGTGCCCCCGCTCCCTCATCCCCGGGATTATGAAAATGAAAGGTGCGAACATTGCAGAATCAAACTCCAAGGAATACACAAGCTCAGAATTACTTGCAACCCTTCCACAGTTCCAAATTCTTTCAAACTGTCGAAAGACAAACTTGTATGGCCATGTTTGTGCAGGATATGAGCACATGACTGCATGAGTAGCGTACTATGCGTGGTCAACATGCTTTTATCTGTTTATTTGTTGATGGTTTCACTTTCAGATTTGCATAGATTAATTATCTTTTTATCGAAGGTTTATCTGTACATCTATCAGAGAAGTCATCAAGTATAGTAAATTGCCCATTAGGAAGAGGCTTAAAGGAAAGGTTTCGTCCCATAGATAAATTCCGCCGTGCTGATAACGTCACTTCCGGTTTTCAATTTTTCTTACTGATTGCGAGAAATCTGCGATGTTTTCAATAACAAATGTAGGCCCCTATCTTCGTTCCGACGGATGTGTGATCGATAACGTTGCAGATTTCTCGCATTTAATAGTAAACTTGCAAACCGGAAGTGACGTTACAAACACGGCGGAGTTCACTTCTGACTTCAAGGTATTTACAGGGCGATACTTTTTCTTTAAGGTCAGATATCGTGCTAACATGGAGATGAAAAATACACTATACATGTAACAATCCAACGTTTCTGATTGGTGAAAATATTTACAGTTACCGACAATCAATTACTGCAGCGGAAGTGACGTTACTATGTATTAAAATTATTGGTGACGGGTCAAGCAAATTTGTCGAGAACGACTTCCCTTTAAAATGGTGATAAACTACCTTTAGATTTTGAAACAGCTCTTTCAGTTTTAAGTAATTTGTGAACTTCCACTGAGGATAAAGGAAGTTTTCTAAAAGACTAATTATTAATAAACTATATATATATATATATATATATATATATATATATATATATATATATATATATATATATATATATATATATATATATATATATATATATATATATATACATATATATATATATATATATATATATATATATATATATATATATATATATATATATATATATATATATATATATATATATACATATATATATATATATATATATATATATATATATATATATATATATATATATATATATATATATATATATATATATATATAAATATATATATATATATATATATATATATAAATATATATATATATATATATATATATATATATATATATATATATATATAAATATATATATATATATATATATATATATATATATATATATATATATATTATATATATATATATATATATATATATATATATATATATATATATATATATATATATATATATATATATATATTAATGATAACGAATCTAAACTTGCTACTTTAAGTTTCTCGCCCTTTCGCGTTCATCAGGCAAGTGTGGTACTAAACATAAACCTAGCTTGGCTCTCTTTGTCTTGCACGCTTCTCAAAGAGAGCCAAGCTAGGTTTATGTTTAGTACCACACTTGCCTGATGAACGCGAAAGGGCGAAACTTAAAGTAGCAAGTTTTAGATTCGTTATCATTAATATTCTAGCTCTGCCCTGTGTATTGAGCACTTTATCAACCAGAATTAATATAACTTCGTATATATATATATATATATATATATATATATATATATATATATATATATATATATATATATATATATATATATATATATACAATTAGTGAGGGCGCTGCGAGTAGCAATGTCAAACAGGTCGAGGCACATTATTGGCTTATCCAATGGGGACACATTCTTCTTTACATGGAACTGACAAAAGTTGTCAGTTTGCTACTATTGGGTCAGTAATTAAGGGATATTTCATTTTTAAAGAAGCACTTTTGTAATATTTGTTTGAAAAGATTGCGTACATGCTAAACACAAATGAGACTTTTACCAGATAGTTTTGGAATAATTACCTACAATTAATCATTTTAGTTTCAGTCCAACAGATTTTGAAATATGAATCTCTAACAAATAAAGTCTTATTCATACTAAAGAAGAATTCATCAATCACAAAATGGTAAATTCAAATTTTATACACCACATCGTTCTTTGGTGTACCATTATCATATGTAATATTATATTTCAAGAAAAGTAAATAATGTTTAAACAGCTAAATATTTTAGCGCTACTTAAAATTTCATTCACTGCGCATGTCATATTCTCCCAATCAGGAGATCTCCCAAATCGGGGATCTCCCGATCGGGGTCGTGACCTTAAGCTGTCATCCTTTTGTATCATGACGTTTACTTCTCTTAAAGGTAAGACAACGTCGTACAATCTAATCCTTATTTCAAGCTAATTACAAACGTTTTGTAGTTCCCATGAAATTTATACATATTCTATATATCTATTTAAATCCATTTCATAGAGAGATTTATATCTATTTAAATCAATTTCCTAAATAGATTTATAACTATTTAAATCCATTTCAAATATATTTATATCTATTCAAATCCATTTCATAGAGAGATTTATATTTAGTTAAATACATTTCATATCTATTTAAATCCATTTCATACAGAGATTTTTATCTATTTAAATCAATTTCATAGAGAGATTTGTATCTATTTAAATCCATTTCATATAGATATTTATATCTATTTAAATCTATTTCATAGAGAGATTTATATCTATTTAAATGCATTTCATATTTGTCTAAATCCATTCATAGAGGATCTATATCGATTCAAATCCATTTCATAGAGATTTATATCGATTTAAATTCATTTCATAGAGAGCTTTATATCTATTTAAATCCATTTCATAGAGAGCTTTATATCTATTTAAATCCATTTCATAGATTTATAGAAATTTTTAAATAAATCCATTTCATACTATTTAAATCAAAAAGCTTTATATTTATTTATCTATTTAAATCCATTTCATTGAGAGCTTTATATCTATTTAGATCCATATAGCTTTATATCTATTTAAATCCATTTCATAGAAAGATTTGTATCTATTGAAATCCATTTCATCTTTATATCTATTTAAATCCACTTCATAGAGAGCTTTATATCTATTTAAATCCATTTCATAGAGAGCTTTATATCTATTTAAATCCATTTCATAAAGAGATTATATATTTTCAAATTAATTCAAAAGAAAGTGATGTAACATACTGAGCTTAGAAAAAGTTGCAATGTATTTCTTTATATATACCTCAAGTTTTCGAAATCTTATGAATCAAAATCTTATGAATCGAAATCTTATGAATCGAAATCTTATGAATCGAAATCTTATGAATCGAAATCTTATGAGAAATGTGTTCTTTATGCAGTTATGTATACTCAATGACATTTAGGAGTAGAACTTCGTGTATAAAAAATAAAAATAAATACAAATTAATTGTGACCTTGCTTAATTAAAATGGGCAATTTTCCGATGCAAATTTGAGCAAAATAGCAGCCTTCATGCTGTGGAATTGAGATGTTATAGTAAAAATTAACTCACTAATACTGGTACTTCATTAAAACTTGATTAAATAGGGGAGGAGGTTGGGGCGGGGGCGATCGCCCCCCTAATATTTTAATTGGTCGGTTCTGATTACAATCCGTCGGTTCTGATTTTAATCCGTCGGTTCAGATTGGTGCCGTCGGCTCAACAAGCTTTGACATTCCAGGTGCTTATTATGTTTTTATATTTCAAAGGGCATTTTCTCAGGAAAAGGTTCTTCGGTAATAATATATTAAACATTTGTGCGATTTTTTATTTAAATACATGGCCTAAGAAACAGAGAGAGAGAGAGTTCGGAGAGGGCTCGGGAGGGGGGGGGGGGGAGGTGGGTGTCAGAGGGCACGTGTTACAGAACAGGCTCATTTTAAAAGTTTGACAACATTCACACAAGTTTGTAGTAAATTATTGAAAACCTTTCTTTTGACAACCCATATTTTTCAAAGAGTAACGATAAACCTAACCATGTACAAACGTAAACAATAAAACATATTTCCACATTTGCATTTTCATGATTTTGTATATGTATTATAGCTCTCTTTGACATGAATTTTGACTTGTATAATACACCTTCTTACTATGCATTGTGACATACTTTTTTTCCCTTGAAATGTCAATTTTGCGAGAGCTGGACCCTACCGGGGCTTCGCCCTTAAGCGGGCCTCTAGACCCCACGCCGACAAGTAAAGCGCTTTGCGTTTTGATTTTGTGTTTTGTATATGGTGTATTATAGATCTCTTTCAAATGAATTTTGACTTGTAGAATACACCTTCTTACTATGCGTTATGACATAATATTTTGCCCTTGAAATGGGAGAGCTTGCGAGAGCTTCCGTGGACTTCTCCCTCTGGACCCCTACCGGGACTTGGCACCTGAACTCCACCAGGAGCCCTTAAGCGGGGCCATGGACCCTACGCCCACAAGTCGAGCGCTTTGCCTTCCAAGTGACACCTTGGTGTCACCTCAACTGAACTACTCCACTAAATATCTTGTCGGTCCTTTAATTCCCCCCCCCCCACCACCATATAGGAAAATCTTGGCTACGCCACTGTATATGACTGTCGCTGACTTTATGCGTCCTTTAACACAAAATGATTACACAAATTGGATTGGAAAAAAGAAAAGAACTTGCAAATATTGTATCATTCATGAACATCTCAAAATGAAGATTAGGATTACTGATTGGTCAGTTGGTAGAGCCTCGAAATAAAGCTGTTGTTTTCTATAAGTTGTTAAATATTGTTCATCTTTATTTCCACATTGCCACCCTGTTAAGTCATATGTAGTGTAAATGATCTGTTCCCACAATAAAATGATTACAAGATCCAAGCCTAATGCTGTACGTTTCGCAAGTGAAGCGTCAGCTTCTTTGTCAATTGACAGATTGAGAGACGAGAATAATTATACAAATTGCAATGTTTAGATGGCTACCCTCTACTAATCAGAAATTCAGATAACTTTGTCCATTGATATTACCGGGCCCTGCTCATCTTGACCTAGTGAAGGGTTTTCTTGTTAGGGCCTACGGCTGACAACGCACCCAGTGACATAATTCCGCGGCCCTGCCCGGCCATAACCGGGAGTACCTTGTCGAAAGGAACCCTGCGGGGGCCCACTGACTTTGCCTATCAATGTAAGTGCACATACCATTGTGTTTCGACCAATCAAAACCCAGGATTTGAATTTAATTTAAATCGTACGCTAGAGACGACAACAGGCCTTCAAGATAATCGGTTATTTTAACTTTCCTTTCAAGAGAAAGCAAACACGACTTGCTTTGCCAGTGTCGTGTCCTTGGCATCAACGAATAATTAGTATGTCTTTGTGGCCATAGTAGCAATCAACACTTTTCTTTCCTTCGATGAATAGGCGGTATTTGGGGAGGAGGGGAGAAGGGGAGGGAGGGGGGAGGGACAAATGGAGCCTTTGCTGCGCCCCTCATTTCTCCGGATGTATGGTGAATTGTTGTATATTAGCGTGGTTTTGTTTCCACTTTTGACTCCCCCACTCAGTCAGTCAGGAAGCATTCCTATTAATGGGAATATAAATGGTCCTATTAATGGGAATATAAATGGTCCTATTAATGGGAACATTTTGCTACATGGAAGCCGCCATTTTGTGATATTTCCCAAGATCCTTTGTTATCCTAACGTTAAAGCCTTATGCAATGTTATATTTTTCAAATTTAAAATACGTCTGGGAAAAATATCTTTGCTAGAGAAAACTTAAAACATATCTTGAATGGCTATTTACTTTTTCACTTCCATTTGATTATTCACCACGCCGTTTTCAAAATATTAGATAAAATGGACAATAGAGCTAGGCTTTTAGGCGCAAAACGGCCATATTGAAAATTCAAATGTTTTTCAACACAATGATTTTTAATATTTCAAGTACGTAAATTACAAACTATGACTTTTTATCACAACATCTGAAAAATATGGCTGCATGACATCAATATTCTCGTGTGTTATAAATGTTCCTATTAATAGGAATGCTTCCGGACTGTCAGTAGGCCCTATGTGTCGGAAAATTCCGCGCATGCTTTGATGTAAATCTGGTGCCAGCCCACTGGTAAGAAGGCCCAATAGTCCGAAGGTTCAATAGTCCGAAAGAAAAGGCTCACTCAGTCTGAAGGTTTACTAGTTCGAAGGTTGACTAGTTCAAAGGTTTACTAGTTCAAAAATTAACTAGTTCAAAGTTTCACTAGTTCAAAGGTTCACTAATTCAAAGGTTCACTAGTTCAAAGGTTCACTAATTCAAAGGTTCACTAGTTCGAAGGTTCACTAATCCGAAGGCCTAATAGTTCGATGGTCCGAAGGCCCAATAGTCCGAAAGACGAAGGTTCAATAGTCCGGTGGGCCTTTTCTTTCAGACCGTCCTTGGGCAAGTTATTTCGGACTATGGAACCTTCGGATTAATGGGCCTTCTGACCAGTGGGCGGGCACCGTACCGTATACTTACCCCTCCCCTTCCCCAGTTTACTCCCACAAAACTCTTCTATGCCATGTGCATACTAAACAATACATAATATAGTTTATCTATCTATCTGTCTTAGCCGAAACTGGCTGAGACAGATAGATCGATAAACTATATTATGCACTGTTTAGTATGCGCATGGCATAGAAAAGTTGTGTGATTTGTTTATCTCCACGCATTGTAGATTCACAATGATTGGGACCAAGGCAGTATTCGTTAATTATATCGTCAATAATATAACACAATTAATTGATTACTTACGTGTCACGTGATCTAATTTATTCCGCCAACGTTGCCTATTATCCCCAGAGTACAACAGTTGGTATAGCGTTATTTCCTGATTGACATTTTCCTATACACAAATCAACGCAAAGTCAGTGCAAAATTCACTCAAATGTACGACACAAACTATTTCATATACATACAAGTAAAACGCAACCTTCACAGCATGCTTATGAACTGATGAATTGTTATGGCGATTTATATTATTTTTACTGCAAATATACATTTCAGTAAAACGGGTACACATTTATGAAAATGAAAATAGATTTATTGAGAAATAGGGGGAATTTCCAAGACGGTAAGAGCATGAGCAATGAGTTAGCGTTCATGACGTCATTGTTATAGAACGTTATTTTGCCGATTGTTTTTGAACGTATGCACGTGCAAGGTACTTTCCAAATTTGTTATAGAACAATGCAATGTCAATATCCATGTAAGCTAAATCGCGTCATAGTATATCTACGCATTACTGCCCCATATATAGTGTACGATTATATATACACTGTACATACGGAGTTTATACGGAGTTTATTTTATATATATACATATATATATATATATATATATATATATATATATATATATATATATATATATATATATATATATATATATATATATATATATATATATATATATATATATATATATATATATATATATATATATATATATATATATATATATATATATATATATATATATATATATATATATACATATATATATATATATATATATATATATACATATATATATATATATATATATATATATATATATATATATATATATATATATATATATATATATATATATATATATATATATATATATATATATATATATATATATATATATATATATATATATATATATATATATATATGTATATATATATATATATATATATATATATATATATATATATATAAAATAGGAATATATATAAATATACACTGTACCATGTATATGATATATATATACAATAAAAATATAGGTTAATGTATATATATATTTATATATATATAAATATATATATATATATATATATATATATATATATATATATATATATATATATATATATGTGTGTGTATATATATATATATATATATATATATATATATATATATATATATGTGTGTGTGTGTGTGTGTGTGTGTGTGTGTGTGTGGAAGGGAGGGAGGGGGTGTAAATTGGACAAGGTGTGTCGCCCTTACACAATTTTATGCAGGACAAGTGGGGACAAAGTTGTCTCGTGGGAAAATGTCCTGTACTCTTATAGCGCACAGGAAATATATATGTTGAAGCTGTCTTCCCGTTCATACGTCACTAATTTTCAAGTTCTGATCAGTCATAGGCCTTACACTCTTCATCGATCGGAAACATAAATACCCTTGATTTTATGTTGTTTTTGATTAGAAACAATTCATTTTACTAATTCTTTTGATCCATGTACCTTTAAATTCATTTTCCAGCGTGGAAGCAGAATGAGCAGTGTTTACCGTACAAGTGTGTACTTTCGCGTTGTATTATTCAAACTAGACACTTACATGATAACCAAATAACTGTGTAATATACCGTATGTATTTCCTGCTGAAAAATGGCTAAAATAACAACATAGCAAACACAGGAATAAACTTTGAACCGGAATGTTTTATATCTACGGAAACTTGTAAGTACAATCCAACATACTAAGACGTCTGGATAGAGATCTATATGCCAACTTATAAACCCATCCTCCACACTTATTTCTGGTATTAAGATGTCTGATTCAAATAATTGTTGTCATCATGATCAACTCCTGAGATCAACAAGTCGACATATTGTGAACCAATAAGATGTCAAGTTAACTTGTTATTTCACCAAGTTGTCTTAACCAATGAGCTTGTTTGCTTGAACAAATATGCAAAGTCGGGAAGTCAACTTGCTACAATAACGTTTGTCGTCAAGTCTGATTCTACCTCTTTCAAGTCGACTTCCTATCGAAACAAGAAAACTTATCACAATATAGAAGTTGTCTTGACTACATTTGCAAAGTCGGTAAGTCAACTTTTAACTTTTTGTCATCAAGTCTGATTCTCAGCTTTTAAAGTTTTTACCAGAATTAAGTGTGAAAGATGGGTTCATTAGTTGGCACATAGAGATAATCATCTGGACATCTAAGATGGAACTTTTAAGCTTCCGTATACATCACTTTGGACGTTATATTCCAGAAAAAGATCAAACACTATCAGATCAGATGACCAGTGGCACCGTTCAAATTATTTTTGCTGGAGTTGGGATGCAAAGGAGGGGTGGAGTGGCACGGTTTGACAAAATGGAGGCTAAGGCAGGGTTAGGAGGCAAGGGGGAATTTTCACCCCATTTTATTTTGTGTAATATTGCTTTTTTTTATTTTTTATGTTATAGCGATTTTGTGACTTTGCCCTCAATTTTTGAAATACAACTTTTAATATTGTGGATTTCCCCTCCCCGCCCCCTCCCTTCCTCCTCCCACCACCACCTAGTCAGATAACATATGACTGTGTACTGTAGCCATATGCATCGGCTGTATTGCAAGTAGTGTGTAGCATGTAGGGCATACTGAGTGAGATATTTATCTCACTAACCACCACCAAACACTTGAAGTAATGATTTTGCTTTGTGACCTTACCCACTTTCACTAGGATCCCACCCATGCATGCAGGTTATGCCATGGGCAATAACGCCGCAAAGCAGGAAAATACAGTGCCATCAGACAAGCCGATTGGGTAAAGTATGAAAATAAGGGGGAAGGGGGTATCATGCATGCTCGTGTGGGCACACTCCCTGGCTTTTCGTAGCTTTGATCACTCACTGGGCTTTCGTAGCGTGTAGCGCTGTCACTGATATATGAATAACGTGATTAATATAAAGGGGCGGGGAGGGGGGGACATAGGCAATAGGCACAGCTGGAATTTAAGAAGTGGAACTGACATGCAGACAGAGTCCGGAATTTGGAGGGGACCATAGAGGCAGCAATGTAGGGACCGCGGAGACGGAGGTGGGGGGGGAGTGGGAGAGGTGGTTTAGTCCCTCCACCATTTTGCTAGCCCCCAAATTAATATATATATATATATATATATATATATATATATATATATATATATATATATATATATATATATATATATATATATATATATATATATATATATATATATATATATATATATATATATATATATATATATATATATATATATATATATATATACATATATATATATATATATATATATATATATATATATATATATATATATATATATATATATATAAATAAATACATATGTATATATATATATATATATATACATATGTATTTATTTATATATATATATATATATATATATATATATATATATATATATATATATATATATATACATACATATAGATAGATATATATATATATATATATATATATATGTATATATATATATATATATATATATATATATATATATATATATATATATATATATATATATATATATATATATATACATATGTATTTATTTATATATATATATATATATATATATATATATATATATATGTATATATATATATATGTATATATATATATATATATATATATATATATATATATATATATATATATATATATATATAAATATACATATATATATATATATATATATATATATATATATATATATATACATATATATATATATATATATATATATATATATATATATATATATATATATATATATATATATATATATATATATATATATATATATATATATATATATATATATATATATATATATATAATATATATATATATATATATATATATATATATATATATATATATATATATATATATATATATATATATATATATATATATATATATATATATATATATATATATATATATATATATAAATATATATATATATATATATATATATATATATATATATATATATATATATATATATATATATATATATATATATATATATATATATATATATATATATATATATATATATATATATATATATATATATATATATATATATATATATATATATATATATATATATATATATATATATATATATATATATATATATATATATATATATATATATATATATATATATATATTTGGTTTACAGTAAGCATGGCAATTAGTATATACATAAATTAACTTTACGGGTACCCAAGTGAAGTATTTAACTACGCTTTCGTATAAACGTTGGCTACCTCGCAATTCACAAAAGAGAAAGAATTATATTTAAAACGTAGATTATAATGCCCAAGTGCTCGGTTGAATTGTACTGAAAAGTAACGTACAGCATTAAGCCTACTAAAAGGACGGACATACAGCAATAAGCACTGTTTAAGTTGTGCAGTCACATATAAGCACTGCTAAGGGAAACTAAGACGGAAGTAAAAAAAAACACAACAACAGTCAGGCGTTGAAGCAAAGCCAACATGTGGTAAGTGGCCTTTTACAATAAAAAGTTCATATTTTCTTACAGCATGGAGATCTAGTCACATATCTCCATGCTTGCAGGTAAGTACAGTAACTACACAGAATAGCTTCAACTGGAAAAGGATGACTTATATTGAAGTGTGTTGATTATTGCAAAACTGATAAATATAAATAAAAAAAATAAAAAATAAAAAAACATAGGGACAAAGGAATCCAAAAATCGCCTAAAGTATACCATAACTAAAAAGTTTAAAATGTAGGTTAGTGCCTAAACACTACCAAGGACAAAAAAGGGGGAAGCCACCCTACAACCCAAGACCCTATGGGTCAAGGGATGCAGAGGTCAATGTGTTAACTACAGCACCTAGGACAATAGAAAATAGAACCCCCTTCCCCCCCTCTCCCCATAAAACAACAATCAAAAGGCCCTAAAGGCGAGGGAATGCAAATGTCTCGTAAAATAACTTGAATGGTTAATACCATGGTTAATCAACGGTTTATTCATTGTAATTAACTTTTCAACCGATAGAAGGAAATTGAACTTACGTGAAAAAACAGTACGGTGGTATCAGGTTTAGTTTTATTGTGACAACAAAAGATAAAGTATTTAGCATGCAGTAAAAAAAGTTGTATCCGAAGAAGAAAAAAAATATGAGCGCAAATATCAAAGTTAATCTTAAAGGCATAGATTACAAGAATTGATCCAAAAATTTTGAACATAGGCGCACCTCCAGAATAAATGGTCAACTGTTTCATCACTCTCAACTCCACAAAATGTTCAAACTATAGTTACTCAAATTAATCTATGTAAATAAGCGTTAACACAATGATTTTGTGTAAGAAACGAAATTGAAAATACTGGAGTTTTGTCTTTCTCACGGCACAAAATGGAAGTTTAAAAACAATTGTTCAATCCGCAGGTTCATTCACAATCTCTTGCTCCCACTTATTCACAGATTTAGGCATTACAAAAGAATACTGCAAAAGGTAACAATAAACATGACATGTTGGCTTGCAGGCAGGAGAACTTAGGTTATTAAACGTTTTATGTTATCATTAACGGACTGAAAGAGAAATTAGTTATCTTTGCAAGATTTTGGGATTGCATAATGCCACAATAACAAGTAAAAGGAAAATTTCTTAAATTGAATTTAGAAACAAAAGAATCATAACCAAGGGGGTTGCCGTTATCATAAATAAAAAAAAAAAATTCTTACAGCCTTAGAAGGTAGGCATTGTTATCTAAAAGACTATTCATAAAAATCACCTGGGAATCAATCTTGATGAAAGAGTTGTTTAGAATATATTGGTTGGCATAAATGTAATTTACAGGTTCATGTTAATCATAATCTGACCAAGCCTGACACACATGTGAAATAAAAGTGTCTGAAATTTGTAAATCTTGCGTGGAAAAATTACGTTTGAAAAGAAAACTAGAACCATACCTCTTTAGAAATAGTCAAAGAATGACTTCCATGGTCTATCAACATTGTCAAGATACATCAGAACCCATTTACATTTCAAACTCTTTGCAAAGATGAACATATTGATCATTCTAAGACCGCCATCACACTTATCATTATACAGTACAGTTCTCTTGACTTTATCAGGCTTATTACTCCAGATGAACTTAAAGAAAAGTGAGGTCAACTCATCAAAAACTTGTCTGGTGGACTAGGTAGACTGGTAGAATAGTTAACGGGTAAACAATTTTGGAAATTGCAAATGATTTTAAGATTTGGATTTTACCTATAGGTGTAAGATCACGGGTTGCCCAAATTTGTAAGAGATGTTTAATTCGTGACAGCTAAGGGACATAATTTAATCGAAAAAAATCCCCGTGGTGATGGGAAAAGGAGATACCCAGGTGAGTACAAATGCCGTTGCAAATACGATAGATGTAATTATTGAAATGATTTGGACATTCGGTAGCATAGGGC